>CAUYRH010018619.1:0-48103 GCA_963574655.1 Perodicticus potto
TGCTACAGTTGGGTTATAGTCTTAATATGGAACCTTTAAATTAGCTTCATAGTAGGGCTGAGTACATTGGATATTTTTTCTTCCATTCTTGAGATGTTTTGCTAAGAAGAATGTGTTCCAGCTCCATCCATGTAAGCACGAAAAAACCTAATAAGGAAAGGAAGGAAAAAAAAAAAAGTAACTATGTAAGGGTAAAGGAGTTATATCACCAAATGATACCAGTAAATATTAATAAAATATATATTTAAATATAAAAAAAAAAAAGAACTCTTTGTGGTGTTTTTCCTTTTTGCCATCTTGATATAATTCTAAAATAAGTTCAAAGTAAAATATTCCCAAAATCCATCTCTTTTGTTGTTTGAAATTAATACTAATTTGTAGTTTGTCCTTGGATATTTGCTCTTGCCAATTATCTGCTTATATAATTTCATTGCTCAAAATTGATTTTCTGGACCATATCATTTTCTCCTAAATGACTTCTCATACCTTGTTATTATGAAGTATTTCCTTCATAACTCTTTTAGGGCAAAGGAGTATCAATATTATTTGAAACCCAAGGCATAGTGAGAGAGATTATTTAAGAATGAGGTCATCACAATATTGAACCACATAATTCAGTTGGGATTTTTCATAAAGGATATTTCAGCATTTATAGAAACTCCTGGATTCTGAATTACCTTACTTACATCCTGTTTTAAAATATGTAGATATTGATTATGGGATGGTCTTGTGTTCTTCTGGCTGCAATTTTTATTTGTGCCATTAAAAATGAAGCCATTCCCCAATATAAATGTAAATACTGTTACATACATATTGAAAACTTTGGTATAGGTAGTAGCATTACAGTTGTATTATGGGTACAGCATTGATTTCATATGTTCCTTTTAAGCAATATTCAGCTACATGTTTTTTCAGTACACTATCATTTTGCCACTGTACAGAAATTATTTTTATTAATGTCTTGGTCAACTGATAATCACTCAAACTCAGTAACTTTTAAAATTATGAATAAATCATCAAGATTCCCTAAAAGGTCTCTTTGTGACTGTGAATACTAAATTGTCACAAAAATAGTATATTGTTATATATGTTATATATTCTTATGGGAAATGTATTAACATAAAATATGAACTACTTATTTATGGTTTATTTGGTGATATCAGTAGAAGTCTTTTTTTAATTCAATTCCTATCCCATGTGTTTTCTTTCCTCTAGACAATAAAAGAATAATTGTAGAACACATTTGAAGAAATTTCATCAAGATTTCTTTGAAGTGAAAATATAAAACGATTCAAAACCTCTCAAAATGACTTTCTCCCAATTGCTTCTATAATTCTCTACCTCTTTGTATTGTGCTGATTTTCTTCTTCAAAGGCCTCCTTTAGGCTACCTTGCAGCAGGTTTTATGGATCAGCGACTCCGCTGATTGTTTTTCTCACCAAGGTCTTCAGTGAGACCTGTCTATCCTGGTCTCTAATTTTCAAGTAAACGTTCATCTCTTTTATTAATATAATACATAATTCTAATTACTGTGTCTTCTGAGATCTTCATTTAGAGACCCTGGTTAGCAAGGGTTGTTTATTTTTTTTAATATTGTTTCCTGTATTATTGATATGCCAGTTCCCTCTTCATTACAGTTAATAAAGTCAATTATTTATTGAACATCATTAAGTTCCAGGCACTGTGAAAATTTATTACAAATTTTTATTTTATTCAATCCCTCCAACAAATTTCAGTGTAAAGGACTACTTCGAATAAATAATAAAATTCAGTGTGAAACTGCCCAAAGTCACAGGTTAATAAACATCAGAAGTGAGAGCCAGGAAAATGTCAACATTAGAAGTGAGAATTGAGCAAGTAATTGTTTAAAGCTAGACCTTGATATCCTAACCACTTCTCTTGTAGGATTAACTTTACTATGTTATTTCTTCTACACAACTTGACCAAATCCATGTCAATCATAGCTTTCAGGAAGTTTACCAGGGAATATGCTTACCTACAAGTAGTTAAAATGTAAAGAAAGTAAGTGACTTTTAAAAAAGAATCATTAAGTTCAAATATACATGTGAGATAATTTGGTAAAATAATTAATGAGAAGCAAATGAAAACAGACTCAACAAACTCTATATTTCTAAAACATGAATAATTTATATTTGATTCATTTATGTGGTTAATGCATGGCTAATTTCTAAGAGATGCTAGAAATTACTTAACATATTCTTTCAAATTCTCCTCCTTTTTGCTCTTAGATCTTTTCTTCTCATGTCTGATAAGGGCAGAAAAGGTTTAATTCCTTGGTATAGTGAATAATCACTTATTCTACATATCTTAAACTGTGCCAGCAAAGGAACATAGAAAAAAGCATTGTTTCTCTGTGAGGATGGATATTTGTCTTGGGAAGAGGCAGGGCCTGACACAGGACATGGAGGTAAGAGTTCTGATTGGTTGGTAAGGATATATTCTTCTCTCTGTACTTTGTTCTAGGTAAGTAGAAGAAAGAACAACCTCTGATATCACACACTCACAGTTCAGTTAAGGAGATTCAGAGATATCTAGCTAACCAAGGGGACCATAAGAGATTTCTCCATAGATTTTGACATGGAAGTTGTAACATGAAGATGAGGGACAAACAGGCCAGGTACGTTGGGAGTGGGTGAATTTTCCGTAGATAGAGTAAGACAGAGTGTAGAGTTTGATGTGCTCAGGTGTTAAGTCAAAGGATGTTGACTTGTCAAGGTCAGCTCAAGGAGAACTTTGTATGTTTTCATCACCCTTTTGACTTCATCTGACTGAGAGAAGGGAGTAACATGATAAGGTGGTATCTGCTATACTGTCAGATAATTTTTAAATAGTGCTGTAGGAGTTACCATTGCTTTGCCCCACCCAAACTGCTCTGTTTTAATATTCTTAGCAATATATTCTGAGTCATACATTATAGTTTCCTTCAGCTTTACCAAAATAATTTGACATATTTTAGGTCCTTAAAATATAAGTGATTTTGTGTGTATATGATGCTAGTTTCCTTATTAGGGCTCAAATTCTTCTGCCCCTCTCCAACCTCACTTGCATCAGTTTCTCTATACTTAGCCTTATTATTCTTTTTTTAAAAAGTTGATGAACAAGGAATTTTAAAAAGTAATATATTTGAGACATTATCCCTTCAAAAATTGCTGTCCTTTGAGTTGAATTTACGAAGTTAATCATATTTTAATGGTATTTTATGTAACTGTAATAATTCTTAAATCATATTAAAAATAATATGAAAGACTTCAAGACCTCACTATGAAAAGGGCTTAGTGCCAATATGAAGGGGGGGGCAGGCAGGGTTTATGTTTATTATGCATGCTTGTTTATAGGGCTAATATTGCATCAACAAAATAAAGGGAAATGTGTTATTATTTTATGATTTAGTCAAACCCATACATGAAAGCCACATGTATTTATTAAGATCTCTAGAAGTTTACACAGAGCATAAGTAACATGACACATGTAGTTTGGCCTGTAATTTATATCTCCAGATTTTCATCTATTCTGCTGATCTCAGTTTTCTTATTCCTAGTCAGCAGCTATTAAGTAGCTGTGTATTCAATTTAAACTTAATTTATGGTCAAAGGTAAAAAATTTCCTCTGCTCTTATCTAACGCCCATCCAGACTGATTGCCTGTGCAGTATCTGAGATGAAGTATTGTTTTCCTTCTTCAGTGATTAGTCCTAGAAACAGTTACTGTTTCTGAAAGTCCTTTATTCATGAAGCCATTGAAACCGAAGTACACTAACCTCTTTTTTTATTCTTGCCTAACATAAATAAATCTGTGATAAGTGGGCCTTTTTCACTCATCCATCACTGAACAGGTATTTGCTGGCAGGGGCTGGGTTTGCTAGATATTAGGAGTATGATAATGAAGAACATGTGAACTTTGCTTTCAAGTTTCTAATACTCTAGGTCAGGATTCTAAAGAGATTGTTAGAGGTGCCATAGAAAACCACTTGAAAAGCAACATCAAATGCATTATTCTGAATGAGAGGATCTGTACAGGTCAACACATGGCACCATTTTTATTCCAAGATGGTCACAGCATCTTCTAAACCACATGGCAAAAGTCAAGCACAGTTGTTAATATACCTCCAGATGACAATGCCATGGGGCACTTCTGAAATACAATAGAAGAAAAGTGGGGTGGGTGATCCAGAGAGGCAGCCTGCTTTAGAATATGTTATGTAAGGAAGTTGAAAGCGATCCTGAAGCTTTAACTTCTATTAATGTTATGAAAAATTAACTTTGTTCATGCTTTGGTAATTTGTTCTCCCTGAAATTAACTATTCCTGTGTTTAGATCCTGTAGCATAGCTCTGGAAAGTTGTAGAGGGAAGCACAATCCCAGCACTACTATGTTTTTGCTCTATAAATTTAAATAAATTGCTTTTGAAACTTAAATTTTCTAAGAATATAAAATGCGAAACTCTTATGAGGACAACATAAGACAAAAATAACATACATACCAAAGAGCTTTAGATTGGTATATAAATGCTGATAGAAATTATCAGTATACAAATACACACTGATAGAAAGAAAATAAGTGGTATTACCTGGGTAGTTGAGTTCATTTATGTCATTGTCATGGGGCCAGTTTTACACATAAACACATACACAGTTAATTTTCCATGATCATGTCTAGTGTTAAAAATGAAGTCAGGTCAGTTAATACATCGCATACCAGCATGAGTGAAAAGCCTGCGTAAGTGTGGTTAACGAGGATGATTTTGCATCCACGACGTTTTACAACTCTCCTTGCCATTTCTTTCATTGTTGTACCACCGGACCGTGAACTGGAGAAGTTTTATTTATATTGCTATGGTTATATCGTCAGTATAACACGGAAAGCAGCAATTCTTTCTTCAGAAATTCTCTCTTAAAACTTGATTTCCATTTTTAAAGATTAGCATATTAGCTGTTTTCTTCCCCCAATAAATAGACGCATAAATATAAAAGCACCAAAAAAGAAAGCCTACTTTGCTTTTATACCGCCATCTGCTACACATCGCATTTGATGTGTTGTGTTATCTGAAGCAAACTGTATGCTGCCAAAATGAGAGTTATTTTTCTACACTCATTAGGGAAACTTTACCTAATTCACTGTTTTTACTCAATAAATAAGTAGAAAACCATGATTTTAAAATTGTGCTCATGTATTTATACAGAGGGTAGCAAAAATATATATGCACATTTAAAAAAAAGGAAAAAACTGTATTCACTTTTTTCGTTTTTGAGACAGAGTCTCACTATGTCACTGTCAGTAGAGTGTTATAGTGTCACAGCTCATAGCAATCTCAAATTCCTGGGCCTGATTGATTCTCTTACCTCAGCTTCCCAGCATCTGGGACTATAGGCACCCACCACAATGCCCCCCTAATTGTTTTGTTTTTTGCTTGTTGTTGTTGTTATTGTTATTGTTGTAGTTGTCATTGTTGTTTAGCAGTCCTGGGCTGTGTTCAAACCTCCAGCCAGGGTGGATGTGGCCAGCATCCTAGCTGGTGAGCTACAGGCACCAAGGCCTGTATTAATATTTTAGTATTCAATATATGCCTGTAACAAAAGCGGAACACAAGTCACATCGAGCACCTTCTGTAATTGTGGAAGTCAAGCATGTTTTCATCCTTTGTTGTCAGTATATATTGAGTATTAAAATTTTAATATAGTTTGTTCTTTCTTAAAAGGTATATGCATTTTCACTGCCACCTGTATACACTTTATATAGTTTCTTTGTGAAATAAAAAAAAAAAAAACTTCAAAATAAAAAGAAACAATATAAAAACCATTACCTGTTTCTAGAAAATTTTATATTTGAATGAATGTAAGATTTATTTTATGATTACATTAGTGAAAGCAGAAGTCTTTAAAATACTAAACAGACATTTTATTTTGTTGTAATTATTATGGCACGGGAACTTAATAATGATAATGATTAAGAAAAAATATTTGTTAAGATTATATCAAAAGTGTAATTACTATGTAATTTAGATCATTTTAAAGAAAATGCAAAATATTTGATTAGTGTAGTGTAAAGTTTTTATAATTGAATATATACATGTATCCAATGATAGAAAGAGCAGGTGATTTTTTCCCAAATAACTCTACATTTTATATAATCTCCTAAATAATAAATGTAATTAACATTTATGAATTCATTGTGGGAAATGTTGAAGAGTGATGTAAACAAACCAATTGAGTTGACCTTCAGAATCATGTAATTTATTTGTAGATCAGAATGCATGAACAGTAACAGTACCAACTTACAAATAATTCTATACATCAAGAGAAAGAGCTCCTCAAGAAGCTCAAACTATATCCAAAAAAAATATTTAGAATGAACATAATGGAAGTTTACTTTGGGCTTTCTGTTTCACCATTTCTTCCCTCTTCATGGCAAATTCAGACATATTGAGAAACAAACTGATCTGAACCATAATTTACTCTTTCCCACTCACTGTACTCTGAAAGTAGCAGAGAAATAAAAGGAAGAATTTATAGTGTCATGTTCTGGTTCTGCCACTTTTTTGGCGTTGTCTTTAGGAAATTGGCTAACTTTGTAGTTCTTTTGCATCAAATAGAAGATAATAAATTGCAAAGTCAATTTAGATAATCCAAACCAATACATAAACTTGAAGGGTCATAACTATCAGCCAATACCTGAAAGTTAGTGTTTAGGTAGACCATTCAAAGATGATATCTACATAAATACAATGTATAATCATAACCATCACTATCATTTCATATTTATGACGTTGCAGGAAGGGGAGAGAAAAGTAGAGAACAGGATAGAACATTTCTCTCTCTCATTTTCTCTATCCCCCTCCCCATATAAATATATGTATACTCACTATACACCAATAACAATAGATAAATAAAAGTCATGTTTGAGCACGTCTTGTTATTGCAGAAGTCAAATGTGACTTTAGTATTACAATTTTAATACTGCTTTTTTCTTTCTTAACATGTGTATACAATTTTTGGCACCCTCTGTATGCACACACACATATTTATGGATATGCATTTGTGTATGTATGTGTATAGATATGACTTTTGTCTCTTCTATACATTTTATATATTAATATAAGTGTAGGACTTCCAGTATGGTAGTTTTAAAACGTAACAACAAATAGTTTAAACCTCTAGAACATGAATGGCTTTGCCACTGCTTTGACCCATACACAACTGCAGAAATGACTTCCCAATCTAAAAGGTCCAAAATTTTTGCCAGAACATTAAACTACAATGAAAAAAGTTCACCTGCTCTGAAGTAGGGAATTCACCTACAACCATTCTGAAAATATCATAAGTAGGCTCTTGCCAGGTAATCGCAGCCTTCAGTCCAACTCAGGCAAGGTGCCTACCATATGAGTGAAAAGTCCATCTTGAAGGTGGATACTTCTATACCATTTCTCTAAGTCTCATACAAATGAGATTACCTAAAAGTGAGCTGCTACTCTAGCAAAAACCTATGACATTGGCTTTGATGACAGCCAAAACATCATGGAATTGTGAAGACACTGTTAATAGAAAGACCACCAGAGTTGTTAATGATAATTTAAGGTAAGTAAAATGTTATCAAACCCAGAGGAAAGGAGATGCGTGTAATGTACTACACTACATTTAAAACATATTTACATGGATTAACTGGAAGGCAGAAACATGTCCATTGAACCATCAGTAACTGGCTAAAGAATATGAAAGTGTCATTGGTAGAAGCAGAACTGGTTTCTTTTAGCCCCATATTCTATGATGTAGTAAAGATGAAATTCAATTCTCAAAAATAATTTAGAGAAAATTATAAACTTAATTAGATATGCAGTTTTAACACATAAAGTTATTTCTAATCTGCAATCTCTGCTGGGAGAAGATTTTTTTAATCTTTAAGAGAGTATCTCAATATAAAATGCACAGTGTTATTAGGGAAGTGTCTGAGGATAAAGATGTAGCCAAGTATGTGACTACAAATCCCTTTGGTAAGATCACAAGAAGATATTTATATTTATATCTGTCACAAATTTTTTAAGTAGGAAAAAGATTCTAAGAGGTGTGCCTTGCAGTCTTTCTCTCATAAACAATACTATTTCTTAGAATATTTTTGTCTATTTCTCAAAGCAAACTCAGAGGAAGCTAAGGTAAAGAAGCGTAAATTTCAAGGAGATTGGCACATATGGGTTTTGTTTAAGGGATTGAATTATAAACAGAATTATAAACCACCTCATTTTAAAAAAATATAACAACTTGGACTGAAGAATTTGGGAGAGTAAACATCACAGTGGACCCCCAAACTTCCATGGGCAGGAGGGAAACCAATAAAATTACTTAGAGACACAACCAAATGTCATGAAGCAGGACTGGAGCATAGTGAAGAAACCAGCTCTATCTGCTTTGACTTGATTTCATATTTCTTAGGACCATTGACATCTATGCACCTTCTCTTTCTCTGTTTTGAGGTTCTATGGCTATCATGCAGTGTTTTTCCTTCCATCTCATGTTTATTGTGAAAGGGGAAGAGAACTTGCCTTGTTAGTTCTTTGGTTTTTATTTTGACAGAAATTGTAGTAAAGAACAAAGTCTGAAAAGTCTCATATGCACTTTGAGCCAATTTAGATGAAGATATCACAAACCTGAAACCTGAGAATAATGCTATTAAAGGACTGAATTGGGGGGAGATTATGAGAGCAAGCAAGTTTAGTTTACATATAAGAAGTATAAAAATGATTTGTGGGCAGAGGGTGGGTTTAAGGGCTTAATAAAATGGCTGCACATTTTTTGACATGTTTCCTACTGAGAGATCTGGTTTATGTCACTTTGCCTTGAATCGATGTGATTTTTTTCCTTCACTGACAGGTAGAGTACAACAGCTGTGATACTCTGTGACTTTCAAGGCTAGGTCATAAAATTCCACGTAGTTTTCCAATGTATTTGCCGCAAACTGAGCTGAGCTGCCTCCCAACCATGCAGAGGCTGTCATGCTAGAGAAGCTATGTTTATGTCTCCGAACATCAGACCCAGATGAGTTCACATTTAGGTACTGGGCACATAAGTGGAAAAGCTTTATTAGAAGTCAATCTTTCAGCTCCAAATCTGCCTCTCAAAACCACTAATGTCGGCTCCACCACATTGGAACATAACAACATGACCCTGTGCCTCTTCAGTGTTTATTTTTTTAATTTTATTTTTTCTCAAGTATTAGAGTGAAAGAACATGCCTCTTCAGGTTGTCTGTTTGTTTATTTGTTTTACTGTTTGAGATTCATTGAAAGTACAAAGAATTAGGTTACCCTAATTGTGATTGTTAGGTAAAGTCCCTCTTGTAATTCTGTCCTGTCCTCAAGAGGTGTACCATACACCATGACCCCCCAACCCCAAAACTCCTCCTCCCTACCTAATCCCTCATTTCCCTATCCCCCACCTTATATTAGATCATCTATTGCCTTCATATTAGAATTGAGTACATTGGATTCTTGCTTCTCCATTCTTATGATACTTTACTAAGAAGATTGTGTTCCACCTCCATCCAAGTTGATACAAAAGATATAAAGTCTCCATCTTTTTTAATGGCTGAATAGTATTCCATGGTATACATATACCACAAATGGTTAATCCATTCCTGGATTGATGGGCATTTAGATTGTCTGTGATAAACAGTCTAGTGAAAATGTCCTATAACAAAATGATTTTTTCCCACCTTTGGGTAGATGCCTAGTAATGGGATTACGGTATCCAAAAGGATGCCTAATTTGTGTTCTATGAGGATTCTCTTGATTTTCTTCCAAAAAAGATTGTATTAACCACCAGCAGTATAAAAATATTTCCTACTGTCCACATTCATGTGAGCTTTGAGACTGCAATGTGAGCTATTCTAATTGGGGTTAGGTGATATCTCATGGTGGTTTTAATTTGCATTTCTTTGATGATCAGGGATGATGAACATTTTCTCAAATGCTTGTTAGTCATTCCTCTGTCTTTGTCAGAAATGGTTCTGTTCATATCTCTTGCTCACAGGTCAATGGGATCTTTTACTCTTTTTCTGTTGATTAATTTGTGTTCTCTATAGATTTGAGTTATCAACCCTTTGTCAGATTGATACCCTGCAAAAATCTTTTTCCATTCTAAGTGTTGTCATTTTGCTTTATTTTTTGTGTTATTAGCTGTGCAGAAGCTCTTCAGCTTAATTACCCCAAACCAGGAAAGGACTCAAGCAAAAAGGAGAACTACAGACCTATTTTACTAACGAATATTTATGCAAAAATAATCAACGAAAATCTTAGCTAATGGAGTGCAGCTACTCATTAAAAATTTCTTCATCACAAATAAGTAGGCTTCATCCTAGGGATGCAAGGGTGGTTTAACATATGCAAATCCATAAATTTAATACACAATACCAATAACAGCAAAAACAAAGACCATATTATTCTTTCAATGGATGCAGAAAAGCATTTGACAAAATTCAGCACCCTTTTTTCACAAGAACATTTAAGAAAACAAGCATAGGTGGCACATTTCTCATGCTGCATGAAGCCATCTATGACAAACCCACAGCTAACATTATATTGAAAGGTGTAAAACTGAAATTTTTTCCAGTTGGTACTAGAAGTAGAAAAGAATGTCCACTGTCACCACTGTTACTCAACATAGTTTTGGAAGTTCAATCCAATGCAATCAAGCAAGAGAAGTATATAAAGGGCATCCAAGTAAGGGCAGAAGAGTCAAACTCTCCCTCTTTGCTGATGATAACATCTTATACTTAGATCTTATACTTAGAAAACTCCAGAGACTCAACCAAAAAACTCCTAGAAGTCATCAGGAAATACAGTAATAGATTAGGGTATAAAATCAATGCCCACAAATCAGTAGCCTTTGTATATGTCAAGCCAAGATGACAAGCAAATCAAGGACACAATTTCTTTGACAGTAGCTGCAAAGAAAATGAAATATTTAAGAATATACCTATCAAAAGAGCTGAACAAACTTTTCAAAGAGAATTATGAAATCCTAAGAAAAGAAATTGCAGAAGGCACTAACAAATTGAAGAACATACCATGCTCTTGGTTGGTAAAAATCAACATTGTCAAGATGTCTATTCTACCCAAATAAATCTACAGATTCAATGGAATCCACATTAAAATACCAACATCATATTTTGAAGAACTGGAAAAAACAGTACTTCATTTTTGTATGGAACCAGAAAAAAACCCATGTGGCCAAACCTATTCTTAGTAATGAAAACAAAGTTGGAGGCATCACCCTATCAGACTTGAGGCTATATTTCAAGTTCACAGTAATCAAAATAGCATGATATTGGGACAGAAATAGAGATATACACATATGAAACAGAATAGAAAACCAAGAGATGAAACCAGTGTCTACTTACCCTCTGATTTTTGATAAACCAAACAAAATCATACAATGAGGAAAAGAATCCCCATTTGATAAATAGTGCTGGAAGAACTGGATAACCACATGTAAAAGACTGAAACTCAACCCACACTTTTCACCCCCTACAAAAATTGACCCAAGATGGATTAGAGACTTAAGTCAAAGATAAGAAATGATAAAAATCTTAGAAGAAAGTATGGGGAAAACTCTTGATGATGTTGGGGAAAGATTTTATGACAAAGACTTCAGCTGCTATAGTAACAACATCAACAATTAACAAATGGGCCTCTTCAGTTTTTATTAATACTCCTCTCGATATTCACTGTATGTTATCATCCACATTTCTATGTATAAGCTTGAGTCAATCACTAATAATCACAGTGTCCTTTACCTTTTTTTTCCTGTTGATGCTTGGATAATAACAAGTTGAGAATAACCAAGTTTCTCTCTCAGAAGCAATCTCTAAGGAAAGTATTTAACCAACAGAGCACATAGTTTCATGCTAAAAAAAGGAAACATTTAGAGAATGTTTAGTTAGATATAATTGTAGAAGTCTTTTCCTTTACCCCTGTACCTTGGTTCCAAGCAATATATGCTCATAGAATATTCTACATTTTACTAGAAAGCATCACAGCATATCAATATGTTGCTACTTTTCTTATTCCGTAAATCAACTTTCAAATGTCACATCACCATTCTACACCAAAAACAAATGCACTCCTATAATGATGTTAATTAAGAGAAGTATATTTAATGGTTATTAGCTCCTCTACTGTGGTCTATGAGATATGAGCAATGCTGTATGAGACATCTAGAAGATTTTCAGTAGAATTCCAAATTATAAGAGTGGCAGAGGTATAAGAATAAGAAAATTTAAAAAATGCACAATAATTATTTTGTATGAAATGCAAATAAGATATAATGAAAGATAAATCACTGTTCTGACATATTAGAAGCCCAGTATTAATGATTGCTACTAGAAAATCATGCAGTAGTGGAATTAATGACATCTATCATGAGAATAGCCCATATCTGTATAATGGAGCCCATTTGTGGGCAGCATTTTTATCATAATTCTCATTTGGTTTAATATTAAGTCATTAATTTTATAATGCTCACCTTCTCTGACAATTTTTAAAGAACTTATTATATAAGGCAAATGTCTTAATAAACATATACAGGCCATAAATAGTCTCGATTTCTGGATAATTTAAAGAGGGCCATTATTTTTTACCTTTTGTCCTAAAAATATTTGACATTATCCATCAACTTTTACTATAGAAAGATTACCTAACATCTGGCTGGATAATTGGCCACTTCCCAGGAAGTTGTTTATATATTAATCTCATTTCAGCTGTATTTTTCAGATAACATGAAAAGTAAGACATATTATTTGAGATATTTGTTTCCAAAAACATAATCCACTAGAATATTTATACCAATGCTTCCACAGAAAACAATTAAAAATATGAATGAAATTTTTAAAAATCTTTTTCCCAGCCTTCAGAGATATCTCACAAATATTAGAAGAAATCAAGGACAATTGGAAATAAGAAATTAAAGGGATGAGATTTCAGGAAGTGATGCATAGTGCATTAGATGAGATTATTGACACCAATTAAAAAATTATAAGCTTGAAAAAAATAGAAATTAAAATTAAAGGTATGTACAGGGTTAAGTGAATCATCAGATGTAACATTTAAGAAATAAAGCAATTAAAGTGAAAGAAA
This sequence comes from Perodicticus potto, assembly GCA_963574655.1. NCBI lineage: Eukaryota > Metazoa > Chordata > Mammalia > Primates > Lorisidae > Perodicticus > Perodicticus potto. Next base: position 13,139 of record CAUYRH010018619.1, read on the forward strand.
TAATAATCAAAATTAAATACAGGGAAATTTTAACAACCCATCGACACAGTTAATTAATGAATTAATGATTGTTAATTTTCATTTTCAGTAGAACATAATATAATCATGGAAGTCATATCTCATTATATTGGTAACTTTTGCTCACACTCAACACAGGGGTGAAGATCATTGGAGGTCATCTTTGAAATCTACAAATATATAATTAACACGTAAGACTCCATGTCAGGGGTTTCTGTCAAGAATAGCCCTATCTAATTCACATAGTCACTTAGGCACCCAGGCTCAAGGAGATTATACTCAACATAAGATTTCCTAGATTTCCCTGAGCATCACTATCCTCGTAAATTGAAAAGACAAAGAATAGAAGGCTTAAGACACTGGGATGATTATGGCTCAGACAAAGCAGTGGAGCACTCTTCTGTGTGCATTTCATTGGCTAAAATAGTGACATAGCCATTCCTAGGAAATCAGAAACATCATCTAACCCTGTGCCAGAATAAAAAAAAAGAATATTTTTACATGGGTATCTTTTGATTTTGGTCACAAGATATATCCTTTCTAAAGTCATTTTGAAAGTTTATACTTTTCAAAGATGGCACAACAATATGTCCATTCCCATGCACAATTTTGCAATGTGATATTGGCACACTTTCTTGAAGAAATGCCATTTTATTTCTCTAGGCCCTTGACCATATGCAGGCTCTGGAGCTGCTTTAAGTAGCAGAATAGAGAAAAATGGTGGATTAATGTTCCCCAGAAGTGGCATGGTACCATTTTTCTCTTCACACATTTTCAGATGCTGTGTCTTGAGATGTTCTCCATTGGGACACAGATGGTATCTTGTTTGAAGTCCAAGACACATTGTGAGACCACGTGTAGGTACTATGGTTGAAAGCTCTGCTTGAGCTATCAGCTGATGACCAGCATCAACTATTACGTCAGAAGGTCATCCTTCTTGGTGATGAGCCCTAGCTGCTACCTATCATGGAAGGCCCTGAGCAAAATCACTTAGCTAAGCCCAGACAAAATTTAGAAACATAAAAGATGACAATAAATGATTGTCTTATGCCCCTACATTTTGGGGTTGTTTGGTAGGCAAGAGTAGACAAGTGGAACAGAAATCTATTAAGGTATTGGTTCCTGGAATTGAATTACTATTATAAATACAGTAGAATCTCTATAAGTTGACCACCCAAGGACTATAACAAACTGGCCAAAATATGGAGGTGGTCAACATAAGGAACCAGGCTTACTATACAGACACATATGTGTGATGCATGTCCCATCTATGAAAATTCAGTCAACTTAAGGAGGTGTTCAATGTAGGGAGGTAGGGAACTATGGACGTTCTGTTATAATACCCTCAACATGCAGCATTATTATTAGGGCTGGAAAGTGAGTAGTGGGTTGAAGGCCTTGAGGAGTTTGGAAGAATTATAAGAAAATATTTTGTCGAAAGCTGGGGAAAAATATGAACTGTATTTGTAACGCTGGAAAGATTAACAAAATAATCATTTGCCATAACATGGAAAGTAGAAAATTATTTAAACAATTAGTGTCTGCAGTTAAGAAGATGGTCAAAGTTGTAGCACTCATCTCATGTGGCTCACGTGGCTCAGCCGGCCTTTGTCCCTCCACTATCAAGACAGAAATGTTGTATTTTAACCTTTGAATCTGATAAAGCTTTTGACTATTTTGACCAATCCTATATGGTAAAAGCTATAGAGTAGTAGTTCAAGGAATAATCCCTGATTTGCTTAGTAGCTTCAGATTTCTGCTTCTTAAGACTTTTTTTTTTGTTTCTTCTTAGATGACAGGTGCCTATGATTTGAGAGCCCAGTCACACAGAGAGGCCACGTTCAGGATCCAGGAAACAGCTTGTCCAGTGTAAACGTCAATGGTCAGTCTTTTCAGTAAGTCGTCTGTCATGTCCAAACCAGGTGAGCATTCAAGGGACTATATGCAAACTATTTGTAACTGCACAAGAGACCCAAGCAAGTAACACCAGCTGTACCTAGGGATCCCACAAAAACCCTTAGATGTAATGCAGAGAGTGAAGCCAATATTGCTGCGAGAGGCCAAAGGACAGTGAATCAAGCCTCAGGATGTTGTCGAAATAAACCAGGACTTGAAATATAATGAAAATTGCTCTGCGTGCTTGTGAACTTGTTTTAGACTAGTCATCCCTTTATTTTTTGTTTCTTCCCCCTTGTAAAGGGGGATGCCTACTCTTACGTCATTCCCACCATTGCATTTTGAAAGTATATAACTTGTTTGCTTCTTTTACATGTCTTCAGTTGAACAACAAGTTTGCCCAAGATCATACCTGAAGTCCTACCCGTATCTGATTTTGACAGTAAAGTTCAGAATATTTTGAATTGATGTTTACATAAGAATTTAGATTTAGAGTTAAGATGGTAGACTGTGTTAAAATTTTAGCATATTCATAGATGAGGTGAATATATTTTATATATAGTATGGAGATGAATTTTAAGGGACACTATAATTGGGTTAATAATGCTTTCCAAAAACTCATATTTACTTGGCACCTCAGAATTTGACCGCATTTAGAAATAGATTTTTTGCAAAGGTAATTTGTTAAGTGGTCAAAGTGGATTTGACCTTAAATCTAATTATTGATAATTTTATAAGAAGAGTAGAGAGAATGCAGATAAGCGTAGAGAGAATACTATGTAAAGACAGAAGCAGACAGAAGCAGAGATCGGAGGGCAGCGAGGAGCCGAGGAAGGCAAGAGTTGCCTGCATCCCCCATGGGTGGTGAAGAGTAAAGGGGTGCTTTTTGCACAAAGCGTTCAGTTGGAGGTTGGCCCTGAGGACACCTTCATTTCAGACTTACAGTATCTAGGATTACATAAAAGTACATTTCTGTTGTTTTTAGCCACTCAGTTTGTAGTCATTTGTTACCCCAGACCTAAGAACATACAGAATGTTATAACATTTGAGAAAAATTATTTATCATGCTATTTCCACAAACTTGGGTGTTAATAAACAACAATAAAGAGGAGATTATTGCCTCTCGTGGCCTGCTTTGGTACCTTCTGGATGTGTAGAAGGGAGTAGGGATGCGCTGTCAGGTTCCAGGAGTTGTGTCCTCTCTAACAAGTCAGAACAAAGGATTTTTGCCATCAATTGCATACATGTTCTGTTCCTTCACTCTGTTCTGAAAAGGCCACGACGCAATCCCCTATGTTCGTGGTGTTCACGGATAGTAGTCTTGAATTTTGTGAATGACTCAACGTAAAAAAAAAAAAAAAAAAAAAACCCTCACAAATGTTTAAATAATATATAGCTAAAAGTCACTATTACCCAATATTTTAAAAACATTTTTGTCTAAATTCAAGCTTATATATTATGAGCAAATTTTATCACGTATATTTTTAAACCATACATTTTCAGTTCATTTAAAAACATTGCACAAAAAAGTCTCTTTACAAAGTAGCTGTGTTTGTAGCTATTGCCCACTCATGTTTATTAATGTCTATCTCCCTGTCCCCAATCCTACTGATGGACTCATTAGTAAGTTTTTTGTTTGTTTGTTTGTTTGTTTTTGAGACAGAGTCTCACTTTTTTGCCCTCGGTAGAGTGCTGTGCGTCACAGCTCACAGCAATCTCCAGCTCTAGAGCTTAGGTGATTCTCTTGCCTCAGGCTGTCGAGTAGCTGGGACTACAGGTGCCCCCCATAACGCCCAGTTACTTTTTTGTTGCAGTTGGTCTGGTGCCGGGTTTGAACCCGCCACCCTCAGTATATGGGTCTAGCACCCTACTCACTGAGCCACAGGCACTGCCCTCAATAGTAAGGTTTTACCCTCTTCTATACATTTTTTCATAGCTGTCCAAGTCAGCTGGTATGATTCTGCTTCAAGTCACAGATCTGCAGGTTAGTTAGAACTTTCGTCAACTCAGTTGGCCTCAGCTCAGCTCAGCTCAGTCCAGCTGGGCTTGGCTTCAGGCTTCAAGGATAGCAGCCATCTGAAGTAGTTCTTGTGTGTTGCAATAGCAAAAGCACAAAAGCACTCATCCAAACATCCACACATATTTCATGCTGACGATTTTGTATTTGCTAAAGCAAGTTGGTGGCTTGGCTGGAATTCATGGTTTCAGAAAGTGAAAGAGTACAGCACTCACAAACTGTTGCGAGCATGTGGTTTATATTACTGTTAAAGGGGAACGAAGAATTGGTTTAAAAACAAACAAAACAAATTCCTCCCAAATCCCCCAACCCAACAACAATAATATAGGTAGCTGGGGTCCAGACCACCAAGGGGACTTACTGGGAGACTCCTAGTTGGGAATCTAAATACTACACATTTTTAGTTATATCAACAGGATGTCATCAACTTAGCAGATGATTGGCACATTCTGAGAAATTGTAATGAATCAGAGAGTTGAGGCAAAATGGAAAAAAACTATACCTATGTCAGATAAGTAGAAATATGTATTTTTTGGCTGTGTGCTGGCTTTATACTATGTCAACTTGGCTAAGTTTTAACTACATTTTCTAGAATCTATTCCCTGAATACTTTTGAAATAGGTTTACAACACACAAGTCTGAGTAAGATTTGGAGTCAGAAGAATGTTTAACAGTTAGTTTTCTGGAAAATATAGGTTTGATTAGAATTTTCAGTTTCCAGAGAGAAAATTCTCCAACTGTAGCCAATTTCCACCTGCCAATGTGATATCAACTGTCTCAAAAAATGCTGAAAATTTAACAGTTATCTCTCATGAGCTAATGTAAAATACACTCCATATTTCCACTAAACTTATGTCAGTTTTTTCCTCTACATTCCATGCTATCCTTGATAGTTCCCTATGGTTGTGTGTTTTAGTTTTTCCTTTTGGGTTTCAGTTTCTCTTGTTCTCTCACATTTCACATCCAGGTGTCCTACTTGACTGAAGATATGACAGGAAACATGAATGTAGGTTAATATGGTGACTTAAACTCTAGCATGCTATGCACAGGCAATAGCATTTAGAAAATTCTCCACTAACCCTCACAATTGCGTAGTTAATCCTTATAATAAATCCCTTGTTTCTTTATAACTAGCTTGGCATCTTTGGTCAATCCCTACTAAATACTGTACTATTAGTACACTATTCCTGCACACTAATACACTAATAGTATATTCTTCGTAATACAGGTGAAAGTGTCTGCCCATCTGACAACCATATAGTAGGAGCCAAAGGCCATATTAATTTATAAGAAGTCCATGTCTGGAAGAAGTATAATTGTAGTCACTACCTGATTCAACAATTAAAAATCTCACTCCTGAAAGTTCAAGTAGTTGATGCAGGAATGTACATGGTAAATAATAAACAATTTAATTTCTTTTATTTAGCCCCACAACCAAAATAATTTTAATATATGGTAAAATTATTTTAGAAGCTGAAAATGTCTTTTTCTGCCATGTACTCAAAAATAGAGGACATAGCCACATCTAGGTCAAGGATTTCTCTGTGAAATCAAACAATATTGATCATCTGTTCTCCATAATATCATACTCTGTCTCATGAACAGCAGTGCTATCCAGGTTTCTGGGAGATTCAAATACAATCAGAACTAGTATCTACTAATTCCTAAAAATATATAGTTATTTTGCTTTGCTCAAAGGTGTAGTCACCCGTGTAAGTGACTGTAGGACACTTCAACAAGGATAAGAGAATAATTCAAATATGCACTAGTGATTTTTATAGTGGAGACCTTCAAAGATGGATGTGACTCAGTTTGTGAAGTAACTCAATGCCTAACATTATAATTGCAATTGTTTCATAGAGTGTCTCAAATCAGGGCTAAGTCACAAAACCAGAATTTTTCTTCATTTTGTCTTAATAATGAAGAAGCATAAAAATTTCTTACTAATGGTGGCCAGCTTATAAAATTATCCACACTTAGAGATTTCTGGGATTTGGACCATGTTTGCAGCTATGATTATCATGTAGCTCAATCTGCCTATAATAATGAAAATTACTAACTTTTTTCTTGGCGATTACATCTAGCCTCTGCCATCACTATGCTATACCCTTACTAAGTATGATAAATTGCAAAGTCATAAACAAGGCTGGACCTTAGAAAGCCTTCTTAATTTTGTCTTGCAAGGAAGGAACAGCTCATTAACCATAGGGTATGTTGAGAGGCAACTGGGAGATAAGGTATTTTCAAGTCTAATTCTAAGTAATCCTTATTCCATTTGAATAAAATATGTTTGTAAGTCCATTCTGGAGCCTGAACTAGAACATCATTGAGTTTTACTCTACCATCACATTACTAAGCCATCTACATTCCCCTGACCATCTGTTCTGAACAACCATTCCCTGCTAACAATTCTTGCATGATTATAACTGATTGCCAGTAACAATTATAATGCCTACTGTAATCGTAAAAAATTATTTGGAATTATGCCAATAATATCACAGAATTTAAGGAAAAAATAATTCATTTTGAAATAGGAAATGAGCTATGATGTAGAATTGAATGTACAGTCACACAGTCTTTTTAGAGTAACACTGTATAAATGAAACTGTTTCATAACTGTGTACCTTACCTTAAATTTAAGAGACAGAGAGCGTCTATTTAGCCTCGCTTTGTCATATTCTCCTTATTGGGCAGAAAAGGAGAGTTATCTGACAACTTCAACTAATTATTGATTAGAATACTTTTAGTTCTGAATTTCAAAATTTGATTTTTCAATTTTTAACAAATTTTGTGGTTGTACTGTGACTCAACTAATGATTATTTATTCATTTTCCAATCTCATTAGATGTACCTGGTCACTATTTTCCAAAGAAGTTTTTAACATCTGATTATACATTCTAGTTACATATGAATGTGCTTACTGTTCTTTATGGTTAATTCACTGAGAAAAGAATTAAGGTCAGTCATAGGAAAATATTCAAATAGAAGAACAGGGTATTCAGTATCCTTTCAATAAATCTTGGTAATACTTATAAAACTGCCTTGATGTTCTTTATCTCCTGAATTTCTTCTTCATCAGACATTGGAAATGTGTCCTGAAAGATAAGCGAATATGCTCTGGACCTTTCTTTCCTCCTCACATTCAGCATCTATCCTTGGTTAAAACTTTTATTGGCTATAATTTTCTTATTGATAATTAAGAATGAAACCTGTCAATACTACATTTTCTGATATACAACTATCATTTATTTCCTCCTAATTTTTTCCTAAGTAATGGAAACTAGAATCACGTTTCCCACACATGGTTGTCAGCAAAATTCCGGTATGAGTCTTGTCAAAGTAATACTGTCACTTAACTTCGTGAAGATGGAAAAGAAGAAAGGCACTTTTCTTCTCCTCTGGCCTGAAGGACAGATGTATGCCCAGGTGACACACCTGAGATTTGTGGCACTTCCTGGAAAGCGCCTGTAAATCAACACTTATCCCTGCTGAGACGCTGAAGGCGGTTGGATTGTTGACGACAATTTATTGTGCTTCTGTTTCTTTCTGATTTCCTAAAAGCAAGATTCCTTAGACTAAAAAGTTATGCTCATTTCAAACATTTTTCTGGTGACAAATCTGAAGTTCTGTATCTAGGTAAGAAATCAATACCAGAAGCTGAAAGAGGAAGGCACTGGTTTATCTGTAACAGAATCTGTCCCGAGGGTCAGAAAATCTTGACTCCTTTGACGGTATGAATAAATAAGGCAAGATTCCTCTGCTTTTGCCAAAGCCAAATATTTGCCGCTAGCTTTTCTGGTTGCCTCTTGATGGTCTCCTGCACGTCCTGCTTTCAAAGTAGAATCACCTTGATCCCTTAGACTTTGAGCTGAGGTTCAGATCAAAGACTCACTTTTTTCTACAGATACAATTTATTTTCATTCTTATCTTACAACAATTTAAATCTAAGTCTTTACCTACTTGACCCATAAACTTCTTCTCTTCTCTTCTTGGTTGCTTGAAATATGCTGATTTGCCGCTGTTGTCTTTCCCCTTCTCTTCCTTGTGGTCTCACTCTTCCTTTTTAAGGGCATTTTAATGCTTATTTTTCTTTACATTTTACCACCGAACTCATTGGATATAAATATTACAATAGTTCTCCAGCCCTCCCACATAAAACTCACAGAGGGATATATAAAACATTTTATTTTGGATTGTTACAATGGCCCTGATATTTTCATTGAAATAGAGTCTTCAAGCATTTATTAAGATTTGGTTAGTTTTCAAGTCTTAGCAATCCCTATTTCCAGATGAATGGGTTAGTAAATAGAAAGGATTACATGGGTCACTATGAAAATTTCCAGGGCCAGGTGCAGTGACTCACACCTGTAATCCTAGCACTCTGGGAGGCCAACGCAGGTGGATTGCCTGAGCTCACGGGTTCAAGACCAGCCAGAGCAAGAGTGAGAAATCTGTCTCTATAAATAGCCAGGCTTTTTTGGGGGGGCACTCATAGTCCTAGCTACTTGGGAGGCTAAGCAAGAGGATCACTTGAAGCCAAGAGATGCTGTGAGCTATGACGCCACAGTACTCTACTGAGGGTGACAAAGTGAGACTCTGTCTATACAAAAATCAAGAAACATAAAATCCTTGTGCATAGAAACAAACGAAGCCCTCCCAGCAACACCAATAAGCTGAGCAAATAGAAACTTGAACAGGTGAATCGGAATGGACACTGTTGGTTGTGTTTCTTAGAAGTGAAATAATGAACCATAACACAGTCTGTCTAAAAATTCTTATAGTGACCCAGATATTAGGTGTGGCTGAACAGGATAGGTTGTACATCTTTGTTTTAAAGAAGAAATAGAATATATACATATATGAACATACATACATATATATATATGTATATATACACATATATATGTTGAGAGAGAGAGAATATGTGTTCATTCATACGTAATCACTTAAACAGTGAAATAATTTAGAACATAATTTATTATGAGTATTTTTTCAAAATTTTAACATAAAATCACCTCTTTATCAAGAGGATAATTCAGGTTTTGACCACTTGATCTCAAGGAATTGGCAGATTTTGTAAGCTTATCAAACAATGATTAATAAGCACTTATTTTAGGACCCTGTGGAATATTAGAACTATATTATTGGCATGCACAAAGGATCTGGGCCTAAATATTTCTATTCCTTCAGCATGGCCCAGGTGTGGCACATCTGCCTTTACACTAAGACGACCGGCCACGGGCCGAAAGATCTATCACCTCAATCTTATTAGCATGAATTCATGGAACTTGAGATATACTTACCATTTTAAATATTAAAATTAAAAGATAGGTTCTAGTTGCGACAAGCAGATTATCTGCACATGGTGTAGGGTGTGCGCCTGTGTGGTGTAGGGTGTGTGTGTGTGTGAAGGAGAGAGAAAGGAGAGACATCTTCGGTAAACTTGTTTAAATGAATTGAGCATCTAAAATGATTTGCTAGCCACATTTGGACAGAAATTCAATGTCGGAAAATGTTTTAGATATAAATTTTTGTTTATATTTAAGTACTAATGTTTCTATACAAAATACATAACACAACCATTCTTGTGAATGACTTTAAGTTATTTTAATGTAATTTGACATTTGATGGCGGTCATAAGGTATCACGTGTATAAACAATCCACGTCACAGATTAAACTGGCTCTGTTTAGATCACGTATCTGTAATCACTGTTTTACTCTTTCTATTGGCAAAATGAATCTTTGTTATTCTCTCCTTTGTTAAGTCTGTGTTATAAGATTGACTATTTAAGTATGTTTTTACATGTATTATTACAAGTGGCTTTGTATTATTTACTGTTAATTTAAGCACTTCTATGTATTGCTTATTACTTTTATACTTTTCAAGTATTTCCACTGCAGCTAGACTCCTTTCACAAAATAATGGTCAGGAGCAGCATAAATTTCCCTGGTTGCTATAATTTAAGCATTCATGCTTAAATTTAAGCTATCTTCATTATAATTATACGATATGCAGCAGGCACAAAAAAAAATGAATTAACATTTTAAGAAAAGAAAAAAGAAACTGTATTGAAACTGTAATACTCCAGTCACTCTTGACTTTTGCAATTATAAGAGATACAAGATACAATATAACAAACGTTATTGGCATATATTGAGTATTACAATTTTAATATAGCTTTTTCCTTTCTTAAAATATGTGCACATTTTTTGACACCTTTGTATATTGACTGTTAACCTTAATAACAAACAGAGAGAGATTTTGTAAAACAAAATGATACTTATTTGGGTATAAGACACCTGCTAGGGTAAACGATGTGTATAGTCAGAAAACTAAAGGAAGACAAAGACTTTGAAAGGATGAATTAGTAAGATTACATACTTACTTTGAGATAATTATCCTCGGGCTACAAGGGTAAATAACAAGGGTGAAAGTAGGTTGGAGCTGCGTAGGCAGTGCTGAGATGTCCTCGGAAGTATTTTTTGTGTGAAGTTGCAATAGTGTGGCTATTGTGGCTTTTGTGCAGACTTTATAATTGTTTCTATTATCAGGTGTTTATACATGAGAAACCTCTGTGGTATTCCTTGTTTCTATTCGTCAGGGATTTTGTTGTCGTTGTTTTCTTTTCTCTCTCTTTCTCTCTCTCTTTCTTTCTTTTATTTTGAGCTAAGATCTTACTATTTTGCAAGCCTACAGAGCGGTGGCATCATCCAAGCTCACTGTAACTCTCAAACTCCTGGGCTTAACGGGTCCTCCCAGCTTGGCCTCCCGAGATTACACTCTTGAGCTACCAGGCCTGGCTGTCCGAGTTGAAGGATTTTTCTGTCTTTATTTTATGATAATTATTTTTTTAAACATGAGTGAGTTTTGTTTTTTCTTTTTTAAAACAGAGCCTCAAGCTGTTGCCCTGGGTAGAGTGCCGTGTCATCACAGCTCACAAACTCCTACTCCTGGGCTCAAGCGAGTCTCCTGCCTCCACCTCCCAAGTAGCTGGGACCACAGGCGCCCACCAAAACGCCTGACCATTTTTTGGTTGCAGCCGTCATCGTTGCTTGGCAGGCCAGGGCTGGATTTGAACCCGCCAGCTCAGGTGTATGTGGCTGGTGCGTTAGCTGCTTGAGCTACAGATGCCGAGCCTAAACATGAGTGACATTTTAATCCTGACAACTTTCACATCACGATGAACTGTGGAATGATGGAGAATAATCGAAGATGCAGTATGCTGCCTTTTTATCTTATCTTTTCTCTTATGGCTTTTTTTTTTAATTTTCCTCTTTTGTTGAACAGAATGTTTTAATTACTGGTAAAAATAAATAATTAAAAATATTAATATTGGCTCTTGTATTTTCTGGAGTAAACTTTTGGGATTTTTTTTTACACAGCACAATGCCTATCGGTAACAATAATGTATTGAATATTTCAAAATTGCTGAAAGAGTAGATTTTAAATATTTGACCATGAAAAAATTATACAGGAAAAGATGAACATGTGAATTAGCTCAATTTATTCTGCAATGTATACATATACCCAAACTTTAGATCACACTCCATACATATATCCAATTACTATTTGTTGGTTTGAAATAAAAATAAGATGAAATGAATTATTTCATTTCTAGAGAAGTTGTATATCTTTATTACTCACAAAGGAACTCCTCCTAGGTTATAATGATGTCCTCTTGAATTAGATCTTGAAATGGTCGTTCATGTTTTTGTTATTTCAAGATTAGATTTCTGCAATCCTCTATTGGCTGATGGTCCAAAGGGAAGCTGCAGAAACTCGAGCCGGTGCAGGATGTGCTGTCAAATTCTTCTTGCACAAGACATAAATCTGAATGTATTTTCATGCCCCTTTCTGATTGTTACCCAAATTACCAGTTAAACAATATATCGATTATAAAATAACTCTTCTTTCTTTAAAGTTTTCAGTGACATTGGCTCACCGAGTATTAGCAAGGCTTTTTTTTATTTTCAAGTAGTCTGAAGCAAACATTCCGTTAACCTCAAGGTTAGCTTAAAATCATCTCGTAATAAAGGCTTGAAAATTTGTTCTGCACTTTTACTTATAGAATTCCTTCAATAAATATGTGTCCTGGTGTTCTGTATGTGTGCGTGTGTGTATGCCTACGTGTATCTTATTTATATATGTATATTTCTTCAAAAAGTTATATCTTCAGCTTTTGTAAATACAAAAAAATTGCATTGTATTTCAAGGTTACCACTCTTACATTAACCTTGCTTTCTAAATCAGAAAGTATGTTACATAAAACTGACTACAATACCATTACACAGTACAACATATATTCTGCATTTAAGTGTTAGCATTAGTGGCCAAAAGCACCCAGAAAATTATCTGACTTTCATTTGGGAACTGATTTACCGAATTATTCCTTATCACAGAATATTGTTGAAGCAAGCTTAATATAATAGTATTGCTCTTCAGAAAAAGATACATTTTACATAAAAATATATATATGTGTGCTAAGGTTACATGGATATGTAAGACAGTATGCAGAGGCAGGGGACGTGGTGTCATTGATAGTTTAGGAAAGCATATGAAAAGTTTACATAATTGCAATGTAAAGCAAATGGCTATGTGTGCTATAAAAACACTATTCACAAAGCCACAGAGAAGGAAATATCTGAAAAGTAAAGGGTCACGTAGTTTGACAGATGTGTATGATTAAGAGAGAGAAATAGTGAGGGAAGTTAAAAATAAGTTTGGAGTAAAAATAGCAAAAGCCTTGAAAATCTGATTAAAGAAATTAAGAGAAAGTTTGTGAAGAGGTGGCAATGTGATTAATATGAGGCCCTAAAAGAGTAATTTAATGATGAATGAGTAATAACGAAAGCATATGTTAGAGCCTGCACGGTACAAAAGGACAGGAATAAAAATAAAACAGCCTAGGACTTTAGAGGTGAATATTCTTTAAGGAACATTAATGCATATGAGTTAAGGGCTTTACACAAGTTTTTAGTTCTTAAGTATTATTAGAAACTTTTATTTCCTTATTTTATTAGATGGGTTCACTGAGCATCAGAAAGCTTTAGAAATAGCATACCCGGGCGTCACCTGTGGCTCATCGAGTAGGGCGCCAGCCCCATATACCAAAGGTTGCAGGTTCAAATCCAGCCTCAGCCGAACCGCAAAAACAGAAAAATAGCCGGGCATTGTGGCGGGCGCCTATAGAGCCAGCTATTCGGGAGGCTGAGGCAAGGGAATCACCTAAGCACAGGAGTTGGAGGCTGCTGTGAGCTGTGACTCCACAGCACTCTACCGAGGGTGATAAAGTGAGACCGTCTCTACAAAAAATAAAATAAATAACGTGCCCACCTTCACTCGCCCTAAGTTTTGGGACCTGTTGTCAAATTCAGGTCCGTCCAACTTCTTTATCTGAATGCTGTCTTCTTCAAAATTGAAAAATATTACATAATAATTATTTTCTTTTTTTAAGATATATATTTTTTTTTATAGAATGGGCTTTATATATTGTTACTGTTCATAAGTCCTCTGGGGAAAACAAATTCCAGGGTCCTGAGGAACACTTAAAAACACTTAAGCCCTAAGTAGATCACTCAGCGAATAGCCCTTAGCTCTGGACAACAAGAAAAATCTTTCTAAACCCAAGCATTCAAAATACTAATCAATCATCCATCCACGAGCCTTTGAGATGTTTATGCTAAAATTTGCTTTTTGAGACCCTAGACCTCTGGTTAAATTCAACACATAGAAGGATTTCTTTGCCTACTCTCTGAAAGGCAGTTGCTAATATGTCCCTCAGTTAGGGGTAAAGGTGCTACATAATTTATAGACTGAAGCTTGAGGATGTGTTGCAGTATAAATCTTATTCAGCAGGTCTAATGAGATATTGACCACTTCCTCCATGCTACTCAGTGCCTTTGTTTTGCACCCTACACTGATGATAATGCTAACAATTGGGAATTTTTATCTTTGACAAGGTGGGAATAAGCAAATCCCCTCACAAAAGAAAGTCTGTATTTAGTAGCTGCATCACCAGAATATTTACATGACAAAGAACACGATTGCTGCACATTAATTTGGGAATGCATTATTTTTTAATAAAAAACAATTGTTTCTAATAAATTGCTAATGCATTCGATTACTTAAAAATGTCAACTAAAATTAACAAATTACTAATGTAAAAATTCTTCTTGGTAATTTAGTAATTTGTTAATTTTATAACACTTCATTTTTTGGTGAAGAGTAAATAACTTGTTATAGGAAATTTTCACATGTATTTAAATTCTATTACAATTACAGATATTTTTAAACAAGATATTTTGTAACGAAATAATTTTCTGTTCACACACTAGTAGCAATATTTTAAAGAGTGCAATTTATTCAAGTCTGAGATTGGTTTTATTAATTTTTCATGCTCTACAATATATTTTTATTAATCTAATTTCTTTTTCCTTAAAGAAAAAGTAGTTATCTTAGAATATTGAAAAAAGAAATCAGAGACACAGTGGTTTGTGCCTGTAACCCTAGTGATTTGGGAGACTGAGGCAAGATGACTACTTGAGCCTAGGAGTTCAAGACTAACCTGAGCAACACAGCAAGGCTCTGTTCCTAAAACGTATGTTCCTATAGTCCCAGCTCCTCAGGAGGCTGAGGCAGGAGGATTGCTTAAGGACAGAAGTTGGAGGCTGCAATGAGTACCATTGTCCTACTACCCTCCAGCCTGCATGGAAGAGCTAAAACCCATCTGAGACACTCTGATACTGTAAGGAGCTTGGGTTCCTACCTAAACAAACCAAAGCACAACTCAATGTGCACGATAAAATGAAACTTAAGCTCAACGAATTAAGTTAAATCACTGCCAAAATAAATTCCATTTAGAGACTTTTGACTTTAACCAATAAAGTATACTTTGTCTTATGGTTATGAAAGTATAGAAAGTATACTTTCTATAATATGGTTATGTCATACCATATTTTTATAATATGGTTATATCATTACCATATTTTTATAATATGGTTATATCATAACCATATTATAAATATTTCCCCTATGTCCCCACAGAAAAAACAAATTTCTTGCCCTCTGACACTGCTCGATTCATGAACTCTCTGCTCAAATAAATTCTTTATAATTTTAGTGTGCAAAAATGTATTTTTAAAAAGAACAGCTAAGGATGTCTCTTTGTTGGCTGTTTATGCTGTCTACTTTTTAAGTGGTAGTATGAAAACAACTAACAGTTCATTTCACACTGTGTATGCTTATGGGGGGGAGTAAAGAAACTCACTATATAGTAATTTTGTGACAAGAGTTTACCTTTTTCACATTAGTTTTGTATACAAAATTAGTAATAGGAAAGTAAAATTGTCTGAGAAATATGAAATGCAACCTAAGAGAATATTCAAATTCTAGTAATTCCTCCTTATTGATGTGAAAATAAAATGTCAACTAAGCTTACCTATTCATTAGAAAAGGACCTAGAGGACCTCCATTGGGCAACGTTTTGTTAGCAATTATTTGGAATGGATGAATATAGTAGTGATGATAATGAATTGTCTCAAAAATTCCATATTACAATTTATGCTTTACCATATTTTCCTGTGCATAATGCACTTTTTTGCCCACATTTTTAAGAGAAAAATAAGGATGCCCAATTATGCATGGTTAGCATGGCTCAGGAGTGGGGGAGCCCATGGGGCCTTCCTGGGCCACCATGCCCTCCCACCTGGACTTGCTGGGTACATAGGGTTCTAGTCCCAAAGAATCCTGGGTCCAGTGACTACAGGTTGGCGCAGGCTCCACAGAGCACCATGATCAAGTCAGGGGTGGTAGTGGGTCTAGAGAGGCAGGCTGCAGGCATGTAGGGTGAGGGCCAAGGCCACGGCCTGGCCATCAGGAGGGAAGTGGGAACTCCACACAGGCTGCAGGATCTGTCTGGCTTCTTGCGGACTGAGTGACCTCCGAAGCTCCTACCCTATTGGCTATCTATGGGGCCATCATGGGCCTGACCCAAGACGACTGTGACAGGGAGGGAAAGGGAAGCCTTCACAGAACTGGCAGTTGCAGGAGGGCAGGTTGATCTGCATGTTGAGCAGGGGAGTGTCAGCCCCCCCAAGGAGGGTTTCTCCTGGTGGAGAACAGCCATTTTCTTGAGGAGTGTTTTCCTGAAAGTTTGGGCCAAAAACTTGGGTGCACATTGTACAAGGAAAAACATTTTCTATGGCAAAATAGATAAATTGAGAAAGGCTAACCTATGTTCCAATTTGTTCTCTCTAATAGAGAAAATCTCTATTAGAAGTACAGTTGTTAGTTACTGAAAGTCAAAATTACAGTCTGGAATGGGGTTTTAATATTTTTCATAAGTGAACTGAGTGTAAATTAAAGAAACTGTATGTTGAATAGCTATCACCATGGTTAAAGATGTATTTATTATAACAGTTCATACTGTCTGTGCATGCAGCGCAGTGGATACAACACTTATGGGAACATTTCTGTTCTACAAGAGAGAAATGTGGTCCTTTTTCCTTTCTCTTTTAATAGCCTCAGGTTTTAATGCATCAACGTAGAGGCATCTTACAGTAGTGGACACCAGGGGCTTTTGAATAGGACTGTCTTCTAATCCCATAATATTAAAAAGGAACGCTAGAGAAACTATTTCACTTTCTTCCCATTTTAGGACACTATTGAGTATAGAAGTGAAAGGGGAGAGGGATACTGGACATGAGCTTCTTGTTTCTCCTTTAGAAACTTTGGCCAACAAAAATTCTCACCTTTTTGCTATTGTCCAAGTACGACCTCCTCAGTCATCTCCCTTAAAAACAATTCTAAACTGGCTGCCCACATTGCTTTCCCTTGCTTAGTTTCGCTCAACCAAGACAGTTTTCACATTTTCCTCAATCTAAACAAACTTTAAACAGCCTTCTTCCTAATTCTAGGTCCTGACCTCCTTCTCAGAGCGTTTTATTTTGACTTTTAATTGTCAATTATTTCTCTGCGCCTTTGAGATATATGTAAGTCTTTTAAAAAAGTTTGTCGCCAGTTTTACAGCCCAGGAATGTCTTCCTCAAGGATCTGGGAGCAATTCTTCTGCCAGGCAATCATCAAGGGAGACCAAGCCTCTGTCCCCTGTGCCCTGTGGGGAGAGTAGGAGCCTGACTTCCACAGGGCCCATCAGCAAACACAGAGGCAGACACTGCAAACTCAGAACATAACTCCATACACTCCACACAACTACTGATCATCCTCCTGTCAAACCTTCTCCAGTATTTTCCCACTATCTCATCCAAGCTTTGAAAAATCCTCCTTCTATTTTAATAGAGTTGACATGATATTAGTTATGGTTTCTCTTACTCTCTCTTATTGTAATAGCTTTGGAAATGTCTCCCTTGCCTGTTTAACTTTGGAGCAATTTTGGCTCTGATAGTCTATTAAACCCACCTAATTTATTTGTTTATTTTCTCATCTATCCATTGAAATGTATATACCAGGTAGATAGCATGATGGTGTTAATTTATATTTGGCTCATCACATCATGGCATCCTTCATTGATAAGAACAGTACCCGACACTAAGTAGGTATTAAATATAAATACTTATTGAATGAATAAATATTGTGAAAATATTTGAGGTTCACCATTATGTTTACATTTCTTAGCACATGGTTAATGCAAAGTATATACCTATTAAATACACATGTTAATAAATACTTATTTATATTTCTATTAAAAGGCTAAAGATACTGCATGCAGATGGACTGAGGCATGAACCGCATAGGAGGTATGAAAGAATTGCAATCATTTTTATGTAATCAAATTGGAAGGATTTTTGGTAAATAGGCCAACAGTTATTAGATAATATAACATCATGAAATACATACTTGGAGATTTTGCACATGCACACATGGCCCTGACAAGTGCATAACCCTAAGTCTACTGCCAGCTTAATGTCCAGATCTTATTTATTTATTTATTTTTTTGAGACAGAGCCTCAAGCTGTCACCCTGGATACAGTGCTGTGGCGTCACAGCTCACAGCAATCTCCAATTCCTGGGCTCAAGCGAGTCTCTTGCCTCTGCCTCCCAAGAAGCTGGGACTATAGGCGCCCACCACAACGCCTGGCCATTTTTTGGTTGCAGCCGTCATTGTTGTTTGGCTGGCCCGTGCTGCATTTGAACCCGCCAGCTCAGGTGTACGTGGCTGGCTCCTTAGCCCGTTGAGCCACAGACGCTGAGCCAATGTCCAGATCTTATTAAGAAGGAAGCCCAATCTGATGCCCACGAAGGTAATGTTGTAATGCAATAATAATGAGCAAGATAGATTTCCGGTTTTCTTCTTTAAGTGATCAATAAATTCCTTCTGAATTCACTGTCACTTGGAAGGTATGTCCTCTGTGTTGTATATCACACCTTCACATTTCAGAGTTAAGGACACTTGCCAAGAGCTGCAGAGTCATGATTATTTTCCCTTGTCTAGCATATTAGTGAGTTTAGGCCCCAAATCAACTATTATTAGAGGCCTTTTTTCCTCCTCCCTGTGTAAGATGGATTTGTGTTTTATAGGATCAATTTCTAAAAGCCCATTGAGTACTAATGAAATCAGGCTTTCAGAATGATTATGTGACATTGTGGGGAAATTAAATACAATCATTACTTTGCTTACACAAGAATATCTATTCAGTGTGAAAGTTATAACTTGTTTATTTCTTGAATGTTCCACTTTATATTTTTGGACTTCATTTCACCAAGAGTAACTGGAGCTGAAGAAAGTGAAGTCAAAAGATAAGTGTGCAACTACTGCATATAAAAGAAAGACCAAATTCTACAGCAGAAATAAAAGTCTAATTTACTAACCTGGAGAATGGGGGTAAGGGATAATGCATTGTTCAGTTACAGTA
The DNA here is from genome assembly GCA_963574655.1 of Perodicticus potto. Taxonomy (NCBI): domain Eukaryota; kingdom Metazoa; phylum Chordata; class Mammalia; order Primates; family Lorisidae; genus Perodicticus; species Perodicticus potto. Next base: position 31,942 of record CAUYRH010018619.1, read on the forward strand.
TCATAAATGATGACAAGATTCTCCTGGGCACTCACTGCAGGTTAGAACAGAAAGAAAGAAAATCTTATTTTTAGTGAGTTCTATGAACCCAAATAACTACGAAAGAATATCATCCTCATTTTAAATGTAAGCTGCTCACAATATCAGTCTGATTTACTTCAAATAATATCTAATTCTTTAACCCAAGGTTTTGGGGTAGTTGTTATTTATTAGTTTAATAGCAGCTTTATTTTAAGAACGTTCACTTTGATTTCTTTTCTGAATGTATTTATCTTCATTAATTCTTTTTGAAGTTTTTGTTTCTAGCCCTCATCTTAAACACTGTTGTTGTGAGTAAATTTTAAGCCTTTTTAATTATGTGAAGGCAAAAAGTAGAAGCCTAATAAACACATGTATATGTAAAAATAACAAAAAAATTGAAAAAAAAAAAAAAGACATTCACTTTGAAACTTCCTTTGGCATTTCTGGAATCAACAGTAGTCCACAGGGAATGATAAACTCTACATATCTGGCTTGTAGCAATCTTGCTGATTTTTGACTCTTTTCTAAACCGTTTCCTAATGTAGTCTTCCTATTCTATTCTCTCTGCTTTGGCTGGGTTCTTATCATTTCTTATTTTACTCTCTACCACAACTGCTCAGCTTGGTCCCCAATTGATGTCTAGACTTGCTCTTCTAGATTTTTTTTTCTACACTAAGTAGAAAGGTTTACTCATACCAAATAAGCAAAAATTATATTTCTAAACTGTGGCACATTCCTGGTACAAATTGTTCTGCTGCTTCTAGCTAGAGCAGGAACAAGCAACTCAGCCCCTGCCACCAGGACATAAAACTTTTGGATTTGCAATTGTAGGGAAGAAAAGTATTTTCTTTCCCATTTCCGTGGTAGATTTATGACTGAGACCTCTATTACCAAACACAGATTAAAAGAGAAAAACATACAAAATTCATTTAGTGTAAGTTGTACATGACATCGGAGCCTTCAGAAGCGAAGACCTAAAGACCCCAAGAAACTGTGCTGTCATGGGCCATCCTGCAGAACTATGGTTGGAAGAACAGAGGGTACGATCTGGTGGTAATCTACTGGGGGATACTCAGTAAGGCATGTGTGTTCAGATTCTTTGTGGCCTCCCTACATGATATTCTCTCCCTTCATGTAAAGGGCAAAACACCTGTCACTTGAAGGTCTCTGGAAGAACTCTAGACATTGACTGTCCTAGGTTTTATGGCCTGCTTCAGGAGAGAAAAAGGAGAATGAGAATTTTAGTTTCTGTGGCCTTCCTCAAGAGAATTTGAATCGAGAAAGGACAGAAAAACTTTCTTGCTTCTATAATTTCTTAATTTCATTTAGCTTTAAATATTCTGTCAAGGGGCCATATTTGGGGATAGGGATTTCTGAGCTCTGACATTATTTATTTATTTATGCCCTGCTATAATTTAATTCCAAGTACTGGATTTCCATTTTTGGAAAGAGAAATCATTTGCGGTAGGGTGAGAATTGTACAACTGTCATGTAAGCTCAAGAACGAGGAGTTTAACACAAGGAATTTGTAGAATTGTTCAGCCTATGAATGATGCAGGGTCATGGCCCCTGCTAAGAACTGGCTCAGGAATGTTGGGAGCAATCTGACAACAGCAAAGTTGTGTTAACATTTGGCCCTTCCCAAGGATCATAGGTAGTAACAATGCTTCAGGTGGAATACCCCAAGTATACGGAACACCCGTTTCTACAAAAAGAAAAATGCCTGTCTTTTGAGAGGGTGAGAAAGAGATGTTATTCATTACTCCATTCCTAACAGAGCCCACTCAACAGATGCTCAGCACATGCTGCATTGAAAGGAATCAACTTGAATCTCCAGCTCTTCAGGAGTGCGAGATAGAGAAAAATAACTCCAAATCTCCGAACTTCAATTACTTTCTTTGTACAGTGAGTGTGTAATGAAATAATTCATGCAGACCTGTCTGGTAAATTCTAAAGCAAGTCACAAATGAATGAAATGAAATATAAGACTGTTTATATGTTCACTCTAAAATATTTCTAGATATTAGTATTTTGTCATTAAAGAGCAGTGTCAAGTTTTCAGTAACATTCTTTTCTTGAATAAAATAGATCATACAAGTTATAAGAATATATATTATTCATATATTTCAAAAGGCTCTTTAATGTGTGGTAGAAAAATGCAGGCATAAATATTTTTATTTTTCTTTAGTTGTCTCCTCTGTGTAAAATCCTCCTCTTCACAGATTATAGAACTATGTCCATAGAGTTGACTTATCCTTACACGTAAAGCATTTCATGTTCTGACCACTGTCTCTGTTTATATCTTCTCCCCTTCTCTGTGTTACACATTGGACCAGCAGATGGGGTAGCGTACATCTGTACCAAGTCATACTCCCATCCATGGGTTTCACTGTTCCTTCTTACTTATAAATATTTGCGAGTACTATCAATCTAGACTCCCCTCTCTGCTTTCCTGTGACTTAATGCCTTTGTGATATTTCAGTTGAAAAAAGTCAGCTGACCGTCACATAGCACTTTCCATGAATTTTGTGCACTGCACAAAATTTATGGAAGGAATGCAAACACAGAAAAAAAGCATCTATGAATACCTAAAATAATTTTATATGTGGTAACATGACATCATTTTACATCTAACATTAATTATATGTAACATTTTTAATGATTATACTTCCTTAGAAAAAATAATCAGAGACAAGGTAACATCTTCCTTTTCTAGATCAGTATTTTTATATAGTATTTGATAGAATGTTATGGGCATTAACATTTTAAAAATTCCATTGTCATATGTGTTCGGTATAGACTATGCGTAACAAATGTATTTTTAAAGCTCTAGATAACATACTGATGTTAAAAAGTTTAAAATAGTTACTCTAAAATGTTTAAGATACTTACTTAACAAGCAGTATTTCTGAACTCAGGACCAAGTATGTAGAAATAGTTTGCAGATGTACTGGTGTAGAACTAGCAATGTATCTTCATAGGGAAAAGAAGGAAAATGTTTTCAGTAGTTCTACTGCAATATCGTGGGAGAAATATTCCCAAACACAATATTTTTTTTTTTTTTTTTGAGACAGAGTCTTACTTTATCAACCTTGGTAGATTGCTATGGAATGTCTTTGGATTAAGATTTTTGTTTTTATTAAAATATTTTTACCTAAGAGAGAGTCTCCAGTTTCTGCTTTCCTGGTTGTGTATTACCTGTGTTAAAACTTTCTCTAGAAGTTAAAGTTGAAAATCATTAGATGGATCATGATAATTGAAAGCATTTGAAATGCTGTTACTCTAAGAACAATAATGATACAAATCTGGCAACCAAAGAAAAGTCAAATAGCACTACTAGAACATTTTTCTGAGGGTTGAAATGCTACACAGTGGAAAATTGCAAGAAAACTAGCTAGTCTTCCCATCAGAACTTCCTAAAAAAATTGTTATTTGTAATCTGCCTCAAGAATGAAGTCATTGGAAGTTAACCATTATCCAAAAATCTATTTACAAGAGCTCTCTAAGCCTCCAGCTATAGAATCATGGCAGTATAATAGATGGTATTCATTGCCTTTGGGAAAATAAAGGTTACATGCCTATTAGCCTATTTTTTTTTATTATGTATCATTACATATCAGCCATTAGAAAGCTACTCTCTACCTCAGAGCAGTTAACTTGATGATTGGTTTCTGATTATTATATTTTCATGGGAACACTGATTGATTCTCAGCATTTTTTTTCCTCTCAAGATGCTTGTGGAAATATTTGTATGCCACAGGTAATATTTGTTGCTATTTTCTTCCAGTAGGGAGAGCTTTGTGTTTTTTTTTTTTTTTTCAAATAGGAACTCTACATCAGGTCTGACAATTAGTTCTCAATTCATCCTAGAAAAAGCACTATACACAGCATCGGTGAGTACCACTATGATCATCTTCAAAGTACTCCCAAGTTATGCCCTGATGCCAGTACCTAGTCAATACTACAAAGCAATTTTGGAATTCTTTCTGGAAGGGCCATAAGAGCTGCTTTTGTATTACCCCTGATGTCCAGAATGTAATCAAAATACCTTCCTTTATCTTCAGGTAAAGAAAAATGTCATTGAAGGCCAGATCAAGTGAGTAGGAAGGGTGTTCCAATACAGTTATTTATTTACTGGCTAAAACTCCCTCACAGATAGCGCCATGTAAGCTGGTGTACTGTCGTGATGCAAGAGCCACGAGTTGTTGGTCAAGCTATCTGGGTAAGATTTTCCTGTTTCTCTATCAATGTTTACTTGGTCTTCTATCCTTCTCTCAGCCAGCCAACTATTTTGACACACATTTCAACAAATTTTTGCAATGTTTTTGTTGGTTTTGTTCACTTTGACCTCTCTGTTTCAGTGACATTATCTCTCCTCTTGGAAAAAATTTTGATCCATTTATACACTGCTCTTTTCTTCATGGAAGTATCCCTATCAACTTAGATTCACATGTCCCTAATTTCACTTCATATCTTACCAACTTTAATAAGAAATTTAATGTTTATTCATTACTCTAGTTCGAACTCTGACATTCTCATGATGGCACACAAAAACACACAACAATAATAAGTGCAACTCAGAAGGACATTGCCATACATTGACAGTGTATGACAATCAGCCGTGAGACAATGATACAAAAATTATGAAACCTTACTGACTTGTTTGTACAGTGCTGCCAATGTAAACACATGGTGGGAAGTTCATGTATCTTATTGTCAGGTGTCCTTATGATTCCTTTGCCAGAATGCCCAAAGGGTACTCCACTGGTAATGACAATGAGTCTCATGTACAAAGAAAGAATTCCCAAGTGTCCTTCTAACGTGTCTTACACGTATCCTAGCAAGTAGCCTCCCATCTGAACAGCAGTATTCTGACAAACCTGTTACTATTGTTGATAGTGATAAATAAACATGCCATTGATTATCCATTTTATATAAATGCATCATTCTTTTTATTCATACAAATATTGCAATTTTTTAAACTAAAGGTTATATCATTTTCTCAAAAGAATTATTAAGTAGTACTATGAAATGATATGCTTCTGCAAAATCAAATAAATCAAAATCAAAGAAAACATGACATAGCATAGCCAACTACAACTCAAAATTTGAAAGGCAGTAAGACCTCAGCTCTGTCTATTCTGCCTTAGATCTACTTGTGAAAAGTCCCTATATTTCCCTGATTACTGACTAAATTAATTTGAGTTAAGATATTGTCACTTTTATATGTCTACGTTTTAAAAATTGGTATTTTTAATTGATAAAAATGTATATACACATATTTGTCATGCTGTTTTGAAATATATATACACATACAATACAAAATGGCAAAATTGAGATAATTAGCATGAATCACCTCATATAATTTATGTAGCTATATTACATATTTGGGGCACATCATCATGCTAAGTGGAACAGGCCAGGCACCAAAAGGCAAATACTGCTTGATCTCACTTATGTGAGGAATTGCAAAAAGTTGAACTCATAGAGGTAGACAGTAGAATCCAGGTTACCAGGGAACAAGTGGTGGTGGAAGTTGGGAGATGTTGAACAAAAGGTAATAATTCAGTTAAGATAAATAAGTTCAAGAGATCTGTTGTACAAATGGTGAGACTAGTTAAGAAAAATGTATTATATTCTTGAAAAATGTTAAGAAACCAGATTTTAAGTGTTCTATGCACGCATCTACTTTGAAAATGAAAACACCACTGCAAAGGGTAATAAACACACACTATGTTTTCTGTAACTTAATTTATCTGACTACTTTACTTAATGACAACAGCTGATAAGCTAGAAAATGGAGCATTAGATGTGTGATTTGAAGTAAACAGCCTGTATCACAGGTTAAGGAGATAACTGTGTGGGGTGCTGCAGAAAGAAATGATAAAATGAAGGGGACTCATACTCAACTGTACGCCCATGGAGACCTGTATTACAAAGAGAAACTGTAATCAAAAGAAAAGAATGAGAAAAGGCATGTTCTCTCACCCTCACAGCCTTGCATAGGAACAGTGAAGTTTCAACACACTCCTTGAAATTCAACAATTATGATTCACTGACAGGACACCTTTGTCATCAGTTTCCTGAATATAACTAATAAAAAATCTGTCATGTTTTTGTGCCCTATTGGCAATAAAGATGACATTTTCCTTTTCTTTTCTCAAAGGTTACCTTGCTCTTCATATTTTTAGCTATTGAAAAGTAATATAATTCTAGTTTAAAAGGACAATGAGTTTAAAACTAATTAAGAGTTTTCTTTATTGTTAACTATGTGATTTCTTGCTTAAGCAAATTGAAATTAGTTTACTCTATTTTAATAATAAATAGTAAATTTTTCAAGCAATGAATTTAAGGAAATATGTAAAGGTCTGATAATCTGGTAGTTGCAAAATTATAGTTAGTTGGGCTAAGGTAATTGCAGACTGATGGTCTTTATGCATTTTAAATTGTGAATGAACAAAATATTAAAGAAAACCTACAATTTTACCCTTCTAACCTAGTGTACCTGTAATACAAAAGCTATGTGAAAATTGATTATGCTTTGTATTATTAGCCTATAGTAAGCCCCAAACTCAGTCATTCTTAAATCATTTAATTAATATTTTCTGAATTATTGATATTGTTTCTGGAAATGTTATATTTAGCAGGTCAAAGTGGTGAAATAAGCAGATGTCTTCTATCCTCATACACCTTAACGCCTACAGAAGACAAAAGGTAAAATAAGGAATGTTACTTAGTAATTAGCAAACGGGGTAATTACTATGTCAGATAATTATAAAGTCTTATTACAATCATTTACCAAGGAAATTAATCTATTCTGGGGTATGCAGTAAAGTGCCTGAGGCAAGCTACAAAAAGAGGTATTTGCTTTCTCACAAGGTCTTCACAGGAATTTGAAAGTTTGGAAATAATTCATTCATAGATGACATATTTACCTGAGTGACTATTTAGTAAGCCTTGTGCTGTGTGATGAAAATACAGCAATGAATTAGATGGACTAGTCCTCATCATACAGACAATAATCTAGAGCGTAAATAACAGGTTTGTATACAAACCACTCTTCTGAGTGAAAAGCACATGTTTTAAATCCCATGAGAAATCCCTTCCTTATTATCTTTAAATGCATGACGCTTGGATTCTAAAGAAATATGTTGAATATTTTTTCTTCATTTTATCTTCCATTGGATAAAAATTATGATGGTTCTACTAATAAATAAATGTGTAGTTGAGAGAGACACAGAGCTATACAAGGGGACAGAGAAGTAATGTTTGATTTATTCACAACATACCAATTATATTAATTTTTAAATATCAGTAAACAATGTTTGGCTATCGTCTTCAATTATCAACAAAGTTACAGCAAAAATCTTTGCCACTAACAAGAGGGTATTAGCATAAAAAGTCCTACTCAGAAAATCAACTATAACATGCTTACAGAATAGTAGTTCAGTAAAATTATTTTGAACAGCTTCAATGTGCCAAATATTATATCAACAGCAGTGAAAAGAAAAATAATAATGCTATCTATACTAATACCTTATTGACAACCAGAAACCTATAAATGTTGATTTGATTTAAACAAGGAAGAATCATATCTTTTCATTTGCAATTTTGCACCATAAACTTTTGGAGGTCAGAGATTTTGTCTGATTTGTGCTTATAGCATGGCTGTAAAGCAAAGTTTTAATATATAGTTGTGTGGATAAATATCATTGAATATTTGAAGAAATGAAAGGCAGGGCAAGAGAAGGGAGAAAGGAAGAGCAAGAGAAAGAAAGCAAACTAATTTTTGATCACTTACAGCATTTTTATCATCAGCACTTATATAGTGAAGCCAAAACACTTCCTTTTTCTTTATTAAATTTTAGAAGAAACATTTTTATTTTCCAATTACAAACTTCCATGCTATCTCAAAAAAACTACATATAATTAAAACAATTAATAATGATTGAGACCCACTATAAAATTAATTGTTCAGTAATATAGTTTTTATAATGATTTAAGTCATTTATTCCTACAATAAATGTCCTCATGCTTCTAGATAATGATCTTACATTTCTTTACTGTATATCACAACTATTTCGTGAGGTTTTATATTTTAATGTTATTTAGAATTAGATGAAGACTTTAAATGCTTCTCCTTAGAAACAGGGTATTTTTTTTTCTTTTAGTCTTGCCGCCATGATTATTGAGTATACAACTGAGGATGAGGGAGATAGAGCTTGTAACTAGGATGTTAATCTTAATTGTCTAAAAGTTCATGATAAAGGGATAATCCCTTAGACTAAATTATTCCAACATTTATTTTTTAATTTATACAATGATGTTAACCAATGTTCAAGAAAATTACATCTTAAATGTCATTCGTTATATGCCATGAAAACCTTAAGTCACGTATGGACTCTATAAATTAAACAGGCTTTTAGTTGGTTGAAGGTTGGCTAAGATGTGAAGCAGTCTACCAAAATCAAACAGATACTCAAAACAGATGCTGGTACCAAAAGAGCATTATCTCCAGTTTTTTGGAGAGTAGACAACATGTGTCTCCTTATTCAGTGTAATAAACAGTTGAATTATTTATTGTAGATACTTAAATATTGGTTGGGATCTTACCGATCACATACAGTATCGAAAATCAGCAAATTATTTCATATTCTATCAAGAGATTTAGAGAACAGATGGTTTTACTTACGTTTGTCATGTCTGGGTTCCTGAAAAACTTTAAGCTTACAATAAAATAACATATAGGAGTAAAACTGAAATAATACCAAACAATTTTCACCTTTTATCAGACAATCCAACACTATATTTACCTGAATCTGTTCTCTGGATCCATTTGTTTTTTTTTAACAATCTAACCCAGACCTTTTCTTCCCGGGGAGTTAAGAATATGTAGATCTTATGCATACAGAAAAGCACATGTAAAAAATATATATATATGAAGAGTGACTCAAGTCCTATTTCTGTGTATTTTTACTTTTATTCATTAGAAAATTTTGAAAAGGGAAGGAAATAGAGAATTTTGAGAAGTAGGTAGATATGGGAAACAAACCCTTCAAATTTTGCACAAAGTTGTAGTGGAGTTGTAGACACTGAAATAGCACAGACTTAAAAAGGACACCTGGACTATAAAGTAACAGGCCACTCAAAGATGTTATTTGCTGTACTTTGGGATTATCGTGTTCTGTCGGGTTCTCTTGATTCATTTGTCATTGCCACAGTTTTTCTCTCTGTATTAAATCTGGCATTAGAAATGATATGCATACAGTGATGGAGGTGCTACTGTTAATATTTTGTTGTAATAAAGCTTGTGATTATCTTCTCTCAAATTTCATTTATTCATTAATTCAGAAAATATTATTAGATGCCAAATATGTGTCTTGTGTTTGCAGCCATGAAAACAGAGTCATGCATAAAATCAGTAAACATCTATGCCCTCACAAGGCTTTTAGTGGAGGTACAGGGAATGGGCGATAAATAAAATAAGCAAAACATATGTTAAAGAGGAAAAATGTTAAGTGTAAAATAAAGTATAAAAGGGGAATGAAAATATTAGTGATTGGAAAATTGTGTTTATTACTCCTTGCTTAAAACTGGGAAGTAGAACAAATAATGTTTAAGTAACAGATGGAGGTAGGTTTTATTTGTTTCATTATTTTTTTTACTTAATAAATTAAACATGATTTCCTGCTGATGATCCATTCAAAACAATGAGTTTTCTTAGCACTGCCATGTACAGCAAAATAACAGTACACAAAAGTAAAAAAAAAAAAAACTTCTACACAAAAGCATAAAAATAAATAGAGAATAATTAACCCCCAATAATATTTTCCCTCTTTTTTATTTGGGTGGGAGGCAATTGTATATAATAGAAAAAAGAAAGAAATGGTTGCCGGGAAACATGGATATAATTTCTCATCAATAACTATCTGTGTTTCTCTGAATAAATCAAAATCTCTTTGATTTTCAGTTTTCTTAGTAAGATGAAGAGTTAAGTGGGATATTCTCTTGTATTTAATAATCAGAAAATTTTATTGTGTGGATCCTCTGCCATTAACAAGCTTCCCCTGGCTTCTTATTTTGCCAAACTACAGCTTCCAAGGGCATATGGGCGCTGACTGCAGTTTGAGTGACTATTTATCCCCAGGAATCATTTGGCAGATCTGGCCGGCTTGAGAGATAACCTTCTCTTTTTTATGTATCATATCAGAATTTCATGAAGGTAAAGACTTTCCTGAAATAGGAAAACAGTTCTTCAGGTGGATATAAAAGAGGATATCCTCTCTGAATCTCCAAATGAGCTCTCGAAGAGTATTTGTAAAAGATAGAAGTATGAGTCCCACTTCCAAGTACTAAGTAAAAACTAAAGTTAAAACCCAACAGAGATTTCTAAAGATAAAATTTCAGGCACAGAGAAAGGTAATGAGGGAGATATTTTAAGTAAAAATAATTTTCCAGTGCTTTCAAATCATATGATATATTCAGCTGCCTACTCTGACTCCTCATAAGCCTTACTCATGGGTAAGGCTTGACAACTGGATTTAAAAATGCCACATTCAATTGCAGTTTCCATGATTAAACACAGCAAAATGAGTAATATATCAATTTAGCCTATTTTTAAAATTCACAAGTAAATGGAGACTTAAATAATTTATGCTAAGAAAACTTACATAACAAATAATTTATGGTTAAAATTAATACATATCAAATAAATACATATATATATATATATAGTCATTCCTTTTTTAGTTTTTATTTCAGTTGGGTTTTTTTGCAATTGTTATAATTTACTAATTAAAATAAAGCTCCCTGATCATGTTAATCATAAATTTCTGAAAATAGGTGACATTCCTTTTGTTTATTTTTTCTTTTGAGGGGTGTGTTAAATTTATTTTTGAAGAACAGGATCTCATTCTGTCACCCAGTCTGGAGTGCAGTGGTGCAATCATAGATTCATGTAAGCTTGAATTCCTGGACTCAAGCAATCCCCTTGCCTCAGTCTCCCAAGTTGCTAGGATTTCACATGCACACCATGCCTAGCTAATTTTATTTATTCACTCATTCATTCATTTTGTTGAAATGCGGTCTTGCTATGTTGTCCAGGCTGGTCCCTTACTCCTGGCCTCATATGGTCCTCCCTCCTCAGCTTCCCAATGTGCTGCGATTACAGGGAAGAAGCACCTGGAAAGCCAAGTAACACTCTATTTTAGGATTTACTAAGGGGATATTTTCTTAAGTGGGTACTATGATCCCATATCTTTCAGAATCTATTGTTTTGAATAGTTTTTACTTACGAAAATCAAACCAGAAAACAGTGTTCTTTTTTCAAATCTAATATCTAAAAAGTTTACACCATCTCAGTCAATCATGTTTAAAAGATGAAATCTAAGTGAACACAAAGTTTTCAAGTCATCGTTTACCATATTTTGCATTTTTCCTCTAGCTATGTAATTTTAATAAGTAACAAAAATTCAGAAAACATAATAATGAGTATATTTAGTCATTCATTTATTTATTCATTCATAGATATAGTTATAATAAATCTATTGGCCCCACAGGAAAATACTATTCTAGACCAGAATAAAATTGTCAAAAACAAAAACAAGGTATTATTTTTGTGGAGTTTATAGTGTGGAATACAGACATGGTATACAAATAAATAAGATTCTGTAAGTCACTTATATGTTCTCAATAGTAAATAAGTAGGCTGATATAATAAATGGTTGTGGATTAGATTGTGTGATTACAGAAAACCTCCATGAAAATTAACACTAGAACCAAAATATGACTGACAATTATTAATCTAGAAATTCCTTAAATTTTTTGCATTTTATTTGCAGCTTGATTATATGTTTTGAATGCATTGAGTCATTTCTGTTTTACGCTTTGACATTTTTAAAAAGTTGAAAAATTCCACACTGCGTACAATGAAAAAGTACATACAATAGAATATGGTACAATGTAATGTAATACAATCAGAAGTACACATATCCATGCTTAGGTAAATCTAAGGTAACATAAATGGTAAAGTTACCCTTAAATGTGTTAAATTTAAGAATATAGTGCAGAGACTTTCCATAATCATTCATATATATTCCTGAAAACAAAACCAAAAATTATTAAATTTTACTTTGTCTCAGATTCTGAATAAAGAACTACCATTCTTCAAGGCATATCTGTACTTAAACCATGTAAAAAATGAAAACAAAGAAAATCTCTGCTCGTAATCCTACTTCTGTGGAACGAGATGAAATTTAAATCTCAAGCTAACCAAAAACATACATTTCTTTGTCTTTTAATTTCCCAGGCATTTGATTTTCTTTTGATGAATGCTAAGAAAGTATATATTAACGATTAATATTCAAAACTTGTTTTTGCTGAAATATAACTCTTATGTAACACAATGCCCTTTGTGTGTTGATGGCAATCACTGTTAGTTTTACTTAAATTTTTATTCTTTTGAACTGCTGGATAGCATTAAGTATAAGAACACAGGCTTGATCTGCTGACTGCCTAGGATTAATTTCAAGCCTTTCTTGTAGCAAATTATTTTCTCTGGACAAGGCACTTGAATTTCCCAAGACTTACAGAAATAAAAAAGCAACCAAGTTTATCATTTCAAGCCTTTGTTAAAACGTCGTGTATGAACAATTCAAGACAATTGTTCTAGAAAAGAGTAATAAGTTTAAACATTGCATAGCATAGCAATCCAGAAATACTGCATATGCTAGATTGAGGCAGTCAAAGGATGGACTGAATGGGATTCTGGGTCGAAATGCCGGAGAAGATTTAGCTTTGTAATTGTATATACATAAGCATTGCTGTTGTATTGGTTAGAGCTGGAGGTACAGGTTTTGAAGGGGAAACTCATGAATCAATTCATCCTGTACATCTTGCAGTTTTTAATGAGTGGATTACAATGTGAGTTTTTTGACACACATATACACATATAGTGCTTAAATACGTCCATTTAAAATGATTGTTACTCCAGTTTTTGTTTTAGTTTGATTCTCTTGAGAATGTTATGAAGCAACAGGAGCCTAATATTTTCTAATTTCAAACTAAAAAACTAGCTCATTACAATGCAGGATCCCCCCTTCATCTCCCCCTCAAACCTAAGTAGGCACAGAAATCACGATTCACCTTGACTGTGTCCTAGTGATTGTGGACTATTGTTGCTACCCTTGACTTAAAGTTGTCTGTGTCCTACATAGGTCAAACCTGTTTTCTTTGTAACCTAACTGCTTAGAGGTGGAAATAAGCAAGCTTGCTGCCTACATATAGTATTTCTATTCTATTTAAAATTAATACAAATTGTCTATGTACAATGTTTGAAGAAAATGTTAAACTTGCTACTCAAAGAAACTGCTCTATGAATTTATTGCTATGTATACAAATGTATCAATGAATTAAAAAGTTAGAATATTAATAAAATCTACTATAAAAATAATGGGGATAGATTATACCTACCATACATGGACTTGGCTGTAAACAAAACTTCAAAGAATAAAAATGATGAAACATAAACTAAGAACAAATGGAGGGAGGTTTACCAAAAGAAATTATTCATAAGGTCCAAAGTAATAACTTTTCCTGAGTTATTGAAAAGGTTGTTAACGTATGACCAATAGAATATTTAACATACATGACTGAGACTATTCAACTTGAAATAGTACTAATGATAGTATATATTTAATGTCTACTATATGTCAAAAACCGAGGTAATACTTTGACACTTTGACATGCATAGTTTTATTTAATAGTCATAATATTAGTATGAAGGTTAATGGGCTAGCATTTTAAAATAACAGATGTTATTATTGTTCATAAGATAGTCTTCTGCTGAATAAATGAGATAATACATGTAACATTCTTTAAAAGACATATGGCATAGAGTAAGTCTTAATGGAAAGAAATTCCCACATGATTATTGGAGCAAAACGGTTAGGAATATAAGCTTTTATAATCTTTGGGCTCTGTTAGTTGCTCACCCAGTGACTTCGCACAGTGACTTTATCTATGTATGATTCCGCTGCTTCACCTGAAAAATGAATATAATAATGATTGCAATTCCTAAGGTTGTGGCAAGTTTGAAGTAAAACAGTGAAGAAAAAATCCTAAAAAATATTTGGCATGTGGTAAGACCTCAATATTATTGATTATATAACTTTAAATCATTATTAATCAGTTCTTATTATCTTATATTCTTTAGCAAGCAGAATGTATCCTCATATATGTTAATTTGATTTAATAATGTGTAATATTTTCTCCTATGCTTTCTTTTAAAATGTTTCATTATAGTTTATGCATATATACATACGTGTGTGTGTGTGTGTGTGTGTGTGTGTAACAAGTAAGAGTTACCATTGTACCAATTTTTAAGCGTACAGTTAGTGGCATGAGGAACATTGCATCGTTGTGCAGCCATCACTACCAAGGATGTCCAGAACTTTTTTTCTCATCCTCTCAAACTGAAATTACATATAGAATAAACAACTCCCATTTCATCCCCCTATTAGCCCCTGGTAGTCACCATGTTACTTTCTGTCTTTATGAATTTCACTGTTCTTATTATTTAAAAAAAAGGTTATTAATCAGTGAGTTTTATCTAATTTACAGTGTGTTTAAAGTGTGTAATCTCATTTGAGATGAACTTTAATGAGAAACAAAAGCATAAACGGAGGTAAGCATACAATATACAAGTCACCTAACTTAAACTTCTGTTTTCATCCATAAAAAAATTACTCTCCCGCATATCTGCATATCCTACTATTTTGTAGTAGGTTCTTATTCAGATAGAGATAATAAAATCCAAATGCTGAATTTCGAGAAGGTACTATCTCCACCAAGATGTTACAAGATTTGGCCATTTTGATAACATTTTCAGTGCTAACAAGGCCAAGAAAATTCCATTCACATATTAAAATTGACAGAGGAAACTAATAAAGATGTGGTTGCATATCTTTTTTTATTGAATAACATAATATTGTATATAGTTTATTATTGTGCTTAATGTGTTTTATTGAAAAAGTACATGTATAGAACAATACATAATAGGATCATAATATTACAGAAATAATTTTTCTCTTTGGATTTGTGTTTTTGACATACAGGCTACCTCCAATGATGCTGATGCATAAGATCAACATAAGTATTTCTTTTAGATAGACTAGAGTGTTTATTCAAAGTCTCATTCTTAGCCTCCTGGACTATAAAGAGAATAAATCAGAGAAGACAATCTTCTGAATATAGGATCCAAAACAAGCTGGAAACATTGGTTTGCTGCCACGTCCAGATACCAAAATGCAGTTGACGAGGAAGCTGGAGCTAGACAGCAGTAAACTTCTTAACTCAGAGAAGACTGGTATTATATCAATTCAAGGTAGCACTGTACTGAATGTTTGCTGCTAAGCAACACAGAGTATGGAAGATTGTTGCTAGGCAGCACACCTCATCTCTTCTACTGCTAAAAAGACGTGTTGTTAGTGCAATGAGAAAATAGTTGAACATTAATCTCTCATAATGCTTTTACATGTAGAAGCAAGTTTACACAAAGAAGAATCATTTTAAGAATGAAATAAGGATTTTAGAAAATAGGTGAATGGAATAGGAGTCTACAATATGGAGACTGGCAATACTATACGGTTGACTGGTTAACCTCTATCTGTGTCATTTTGACAATCAACAAGACATAATGGAAACAAAAGTAAATAATGAGTAAGATATTTTTAATATACAAATATCTCATATACGTGGTTAGGAGAAACTTTATTTATATATTTTTTTATTGTTACATACATGTATTTTATTATTTTTCATTGCATTATTTCCCCCCCCCCCCAACCCTTCAGTGGTAAGACAGAATTGATTTACAGAAAAGAATACAGAAAACACTAAAGCTCCTGGTAGAGGGAGAGAATTCAAGTGGGGAGAGAGAAGCTCTCTCCATTCCTCTCCCGGTCTTTCCCCAGCTCCTCTTTTGGGCCTTTAGCCTCAGGGTATATATAGGTGTATGGGTTCCTTGGCCAGGAAACGAATGAATACAGTCCCTTCCACCGGGGGCAAGGTGAATGAGTGTATCAATGAATGGATACAGTCCATTCATGGAATTGAGGCCTAGGAAATTCACAAGAAATTGACC
>CAUYRH010018620.1:0-37516 GCA_963574655.1 Perodicticus potto
AATTCTCTCCCTCTACCAGGAGCTTTAGTGTTTTCTGTATTCTTTTCTGTAAATCAATTCTGTCTTACCACTGGGGGGTGGGGGTGGGGGAAATAATGTAATGAAGAATAATAAAATACATGTATTCAATAAAAAAAAAAAAGTCGATGACCATCATCTTCTAGCTTGGAAGGTTTGAGCAGAGAGATCTGCAGTTATTCTAATGTTCTTCCCCTTGTTATGGTTTTATGTAAGTTATGGTTTTCTTGTGTCTGGCTGCTTTCAGAATCTTCTCCTTCATATTAACTTTAGTGAAGTTAACTATGATGTGTCTGTGGGATGTTTTATTTGGGTTGAGTTATGCTGAGGTTCTGAAACTGTCTGCTCTCTGAATTTTAGAGTGTCTTGGCATGTCTGGAAAGTTCTCTTTCATAATCTCAAGAAGAAAGGACTCTGTGTCTTGTGAAGCCAGTTCGTCACTTTCAGGTATCCCTATAAAACGAATATTGGTTTTCTTCGTCTCTGAGAAAATGATCTGTGTTTGCCTTCCATTTCTCTTCCTCTTTGAGCATTTGGGAGCATTTGAAAACTCTGTCTTCAATGTCAGAAATCCTTTCTTCTGCTTGTTCCATTCTGTTACTGAGGGATTCTACCATATTTCTCGTATCTTTGAGGGCTACAACTTCTTGTCTCAATGTGTCAAAATCTTTGGTCATTTTGTCTTTGAATTGGTTTAATTCTTGGTTGAATTCTTGAGACATCTTTTGGATTACTGCTTGAAATTCTAGTTCCATCTTTTCCTCCATTCTGTTGATCTTATTTGCTATCCAGATTCTAAATTCGATTTATGACATCTCAGGCATTTGTTTTTGCAGGGGATCTTGTGTTGTGTCTGCCTTATTGTTCCTTGGGTGAGTTGATCTACTCTGATTATTCATATTGCCAGAGTTTTTCCATTGATTCCACCTCATGAGTGTTTTTCTATTTTTTTTTTTTTTTTGAGACAGAGCCTCAAGCTGTCACCCTGGATAGAGTACCGTGGCATCACAGCTCACAGCAACCTCCAATTTCTGGGCTCAAGTGAGTCTCCTGCCTCCGCCTCCCAAGTAGCCGGGACTGCAGGCACCCGCCACAACGCCTGGCCATTTTTTGGTTGCAGCCTTCATTGTTATTTGGTGGGCTGGGCTGGATTCGAACCTGCCAGCTCAGGTGTATGTGGCTGGCACCTTAGCCTGTTGAGCCACAGGCGCTGAGCCTCATGATTGTTTTTCGTTGTTGTCTCTGGCCATTTACACCGTTGGAGAGGTGTCTCTCCAAAATTGGACCCCGTGGGGATCACTCTATTGTTGCTGGATATTTATAGGAAGTGACCTTGTGTAGCTCCTCTGGGGCTGCTGCAGTTAGGGAGTTTTGGCTTTGGGAGCAACTCTGGAGTGCAGCGTGGTACACACAGATGTAGCAGGAAGTCTGGGGAAGGTGCACTGGGTTCTGGGACTGCCTGACACCTGGTGACTTTGGCAAAGAGAACCCGTTGCTCCAGCAGTCTCTGGCTGGGAGGAGGGCCTGGTACAGAGGTAGGGAGGGCTCCAGAGGAGGGGGTGTGAGGTCGCGTGGCTTCCCAAGACCCTGGCCAGATGGGTGGGTCTGGTGAGGAGGCAGGCAGGGTGGTGGGAAGGAAGGATGCAGGTTGCATGGCTCCTGGAGCCCCTGGCAAGGGTGGCACTGACTGGGAAAGGCTTGGGTGCCCAGGGGGCACAGCTAGCATGGAGGTTGTGCATGCTCAGTGGCGTCTCCAGCAGAGCACGGTCCACCTGCCCAGCAGCTGGCCCTCCATGGGGGGTCGTGTGCTGGGCAGAGACTCTGGCCATGGGCAGTGCTGCCTGCCTGGGCGGCCCAGCCCACTAGGGGCTGCTGCACCCTTGGCGGAGTCTCTGGTAGCTGACGGTGCCACCTGCCTGGGCAGCCTGGCCCACTGGGGCCTGGCATGCACTCAGTGGAGACGCTGGCCTTGTGGGCGGTTGGTGGGGGAAACTTGGTGCAGCCCTCGGAGTCTCTTGTGGGGTGAGGTTCCTTGTCTGGCCGACAAGGAAGGGGGATGCTGCTCGAGAACTTCTTCTCGCAGTCTCAGCAGGGGATAGACTTCTGGTTTATCAGGTAAGGGGGGGGAAGGGCGCACTGGAAGTTCAGAATGGCAGGGAGAACTTTGGTTCAATTTTTCTGCCTAGAAAGAGAGCATTCAGAGACACAACAAGCTCTCTCAGGGGGAAACAGTCCCCACTTCCCACAGCACTCTCTCGTGGGGTGAGACAAGAGGTCCACAGTTCACTGCTCGTCTGTAGAAAACCCACAGGAGCAAATGAAGAGGAAAAAGAGAGGAAACAAAAAGACCACAGCTTTCTTGGGGGAGGGGACGGATAGTTTTCTTTTCAGATGAATTTTGTATCTGAAGCTTTCTTGGAGTCACAGCTTGCCTCAGCAGAGGTGACCAGCAGTTATCACTTCTCTCTTGGCTGGGTTCCCAGTCTTCCACTTAATTGGGCATTTTCTGGATGCTATACTTCCCTTTGGATAGAAGCCTCTTATGGAAGCTGCTTCTAGTTGGCCATCTTCTGAAATCTTTCATCATTGTTTTGACTGCATCTTAGGGAATCTCACCCTTGGATGAGATTTTGGTCTCAGTTGCTAATTCAGTGGTTTCATCATATTTCCTGTTCTGCATTTCTTCCCATACTCCTCCCCGAGGAAAAGCATGCACCTGGAGACAATTCACGGTAAAGATTATGAAGGTGTCAATGAGCATCAAAGAAGAAGCCTTATGGCTGTGTTTCTCCTGATTTCCCTGAAGGATTGATATCCATTCTCTAAGACACAAACAAAAAGAAACCAGTGAAAGAAAGCTATAATCAATTTTGACATTTAGAACATGAAAGTGAGGGATACTTCTTCTGAATGTGCTAATTTTTAATTCCTTAAAAAAGTTGCTTTTATTTGCGCTGTTTAAAATCAAACATCCCTTTTTACTGGTCTTTATTTGCTGTAGCAGTAATCATAGTAGTAGATATAGTTTTGTGAAAAAAAAGCTAAAGAATCAGAGTCTACTCACAAGAGATAGGATCAGAATACTGATGAAAAGAATCTTTTATACTTTTCAAATACAGTGATTCGAGATGAAGCAAGGTCATGAAGCAATTAAAGCTGAGTAAAGATTCTACTAGAAATACTAATTCAAAGTACTCAATGTAATCCTTGACCAAGAACACACACACACACACACAAACACACACACATGTTCATACACACACACTCTTGCACTCATGGACATATTTCAAATGGATATTTTTATTTTTTGTTGTTTGTTTTTAATTTCCTTTTTTAAATTAAATCAAAAAAAGGGTAGATCATGTATACGTTAATGCATTTGGGGTTACAATGTGCTGATTTCATATAGAATTTGGAATGCTTACATCAATAAAGCACTCTTGTAAATTTGGGTGAAACTGGGTAAGGGTGCTGTTTTTCTTTCTTTTTTTTTTTTTTTCTATTACCTCTTATCTATCTGTATATTCCAAACTTATTTTGTTTAAAAATTTAAAATATTGCCTTGGAAATCTCATAGAAAAAAGTAGATTGAGCCTTTATATTTAGAAATATTCCACCTATAGGTAGTGAGTACAAGATCAAGGAATTTCTGAAAGTTGTTACAATGTCACTGAGTTCATATTTTGGGTTGAGTATAAAAGTACACTTTAAAAATGTATAAAGGATACTTTTGAAGGGCAGTTGCCTGAGACATTGCTTCTGTTCATGAGCACCTATTGAATATTTCGTTCTGAGAAACTGGATTTGTCAGCCTCTTGCTTTGGTCTCCCAGCTCCCTCCACCTTTGGTGATAGATCTGCACACACCTGTTCACTTTAGAACATCTGATGAGCCATCCAGAAGCCAAGAGACCAAGAGTGGGTACAGGGAATGAAGCATCTGGGGGAAATCACAGATGGCCAGACACACCTGTGTGCAGTGGGATAGCATGACTGTTATATGCCTGTGGATTTCCTGTGAATGCAAGGATGCCCTGGAAATGTGAGTTGGCTCTGAGAAATTATTAACCAACTGCTGTGGAGTGCCCTGCAGTAAGGCAGGCCCATAGACAGCCACAGCAGTGAATGGCCTCTTTTGTGAACTGTTCCTTTGCCAACAAATGCCTAACTAGCAGTAGAAGCAAAACTAAACAGCCAGAGGAGGAACTGAAACTAGAAAAGAATATGTGTCTTTCCTCCCCTCTCTGTATGTCTAACATCATGGACAAAATTGAAGATCCAGACAAAAATTAAAATGTTATCATGGAGCATAGTCTGCCCAAAGGGAAAGATATGAAAACAACCAAAAATAAGAGCTATCACTAGTAAGCCCAACTGAGATATGAAAACCTGGCATCTTTGGGGATGTTAAGAGAAAAAGACTCTGATGACCCAGAAGGCAGAGAGGAGGAGGGCAAATGGGATCACTAGTGAGCTCACTCCTCATGCAAAGGAAAGAGAAAGCTTAACATCTGCAGCAAATGGGGGTCAAGTGATTCAGGAGACTCACTGTCAGAGAGTACACTGCAGCTGACCTTTAGAGACTACGGAGGCCACTACCTGGGTTACCCCCCAACTGCTTGGATGGCCTATTGGGGCACACAAAGGCTGATGGATTTTATTTTGCTTGAAATGAAGCAAATAAAATGAGCAACACCATCATCAATGCAGCCCTGTATAAAACCCTACAAACACAAAACACTTATGGGCAAGATTATACTAGCAATGAAAGAGACTCAGCCTAAGGAAGGAGAATTACCAGGAGGGATAATGTCCTGGAAGTCAATGAGGAATTCCAGAGACTTTTTTAGAATTAGGAATGAGGCAAACCATGTATGTTGAGGTTTCTGTGGGACCTGATAAAGCAACTTTTACTGTAGGGATGGAGAAGATATTGCTACAGGATGGGAAATAAATTAGCCACAAAAAAGGCACAGCCATTTGCTATCTTTCTAGTGGCCCATAGTGAAAAATGGTGTACATGATATGGGAGAGGCCATAGCAGACTTGGGAGAAACCAGGAAAGCCAGGGACAGGGTCCACTTGTGACCTTACAAAAACTAACAAAAGGGAAAAAGAAAATATACAGAAGGGGAAACAAGCAAAGGGAACCAAAAAAGTCATGCTGAAGAAAATATGGCATGGATTATTGGGAGCAGCAACATCCAAAGAAAATACGGACAAGCAACTTAATACTGTACTAGCAGCCATACAAAGGGAACCACAGCCTGAGCAGAAGTTTTGTCCCTTCACTTCCTTTGGTAAATGAGGAAGATGAATCACCTGTTGATCTTTCTACTGCCTTGGTCAATCAGAACTGGTTCCCACCCCAGGCCTGAGATTAGTAGTGGCACCAAGGTTGACCCCATGTTCGTGTAATAGAGGCTAAACAGAGACCCCAAATTGGACTCACCATTTACTATTCTTCCCCAAATAAAAAGAAGACAATTGCCTTGGCAGATGCTGGGGTCCGATGTACATTAATCCATGGAAATATGGAAAGACAGCTTCATCAATGGTGTTCACTGATGGTTATGGGGAACCAAAGATCCAGATGAAAGGATTTTCTGCATCTATGTACTAAAAAAGCCCACCTTGCCCCACATATCTTATTTATTTCACCTTTTTCTGAAAATATTGTAGGTGTAGATATTCTTTTAGGAAAGACTCTGCAAACTTCAGTGGGAGAATTCAGACTGAAGGTGCACACGGTGAAGACTGTTCTCAGGTAAGATGCAGAATGGGGACCCCTGTAAATCCTTAGTCCTGAGTGGGCTGCTAAAGTCAAATACTACCAATTGACTGGGGGACAGCATACTTAAATAAAATGCAAGTATTGAGGAACTGACAAGTTGCATGCATTATCTACCCAGTAAAATGTACCTTTAACTGCACCCTCTTGTCTGTACACAAACCAGGCAGTACCTGGTGGCTTGAACAAGGAAACCCCAGTCATACATGCTGTAGTTCCTAATACTATTCAGGTAGTTCACCACGAAGTGTCTGCACTGGGGAACACATCATGCTGTTTGAGATTTGGCTGAACCCTCTTTTAACATACCTCTCACCAAACAGTCACAGACCAGTTTGCTTTCACCTGGTGAGGTCACCAGTGGACTTTTCAAGTGTTGCCCCATGGACATCTTCCCAGTCCTAGGCTTTCATAGAATGGTAACTAGTGTCCTTATCTTCATTCTCATTTTCTCCACCCAAATATCATTACAAGGACAATGTTATGTTAACCTCTGTAAATTTTATAGAAAATTCTTACAGCATTATGTGCTGACCTGTGGGAAAGGGGATGAGCCATCAACTCTCAGAAACTTCAGGCCCAGGGCCTTTAGAGCAGTTTACAGGGTCAGATAAGATTCCTTTGCTACCAGGGACAGTAATTGACAAAGTTCAACAATCTCCAACTCTGAAAACAGTAAAAGAATCCAAATATTTTCTACATTTTGTATTATTAGAGAACATTTATTCCCCTTTAGTTCAATTTTGAGACCACTCAATAGACTTAGAAGAAAAAGGACACATTGAGACTGGGTCATAACTTAGCAAGAAGCTTTTAAACAGGCTAAAATGCTAGTATAATAGACATTAGTCTTAGATAACACTTAGAGGGCATTGCCATTGCCATTGTGAGGTTACTGATTTTATCTTCTGGCACCCACAATGTGGTAAATCAACTCTTTCAGGATTTTCGTCATAATTATGGAAATGAGCCAAAACCAGATACTCTACCACTGATCAACAGCTGTTAACAGTACAATATTCTTTAGCAGATGGAATTGTTCACTAAGACCCTTCCTGTGACTGTGAGAATGGGTCTACCAAACAAGAAACAGATAGAAGGATTGTTCAAATGACACACCTCCTCTGTAGCCCACACATCTACCTTTATTAAATGGTATGCTTATTTATAATAGTGAAGTGTTCTGGTAACGAGTCCCTGAAGCACAAGTTACATGCTGTATTTGGTCCTGTTACCTCTGAATAACCAAAGTACACCTCTCAACTCCTTTTTCCTCCAGTGCCTGACACAGTAAGAAAAGCAGTTTTGTTCATTTCTGATGATTCTTAGTGTACAGATGGCTCCAGCATGGGAGACAACTTCCCTGGGACCACTGATACAGACATACAGCAGAGCAGTCAGTAGGCTCAGTTGTGAATTGCTGAGTTAGTGATAACGTGTGAATCCTGGCCCCTGATAATTTGCACTAACTGGGCTGTATTCAAAGGCCTAATTAGGTGGCTAGCCCAGTGGGAACAAGAATAGTCAGTGATTATGGATGAACTAGTATGGGGCATAAATATGTGGCAGAACATATGGAAGAAGAGGCAACACTCTGAAGGTGATTTAACCCTATTTCATGTGACCATACATACAACTGCCCCTAAAAAATGTCTGTCGTTACTATCGATTTGTGGAGTGTAGGATAACAACCATCACAGGAGTGATGTTATCTTGAAGCAAAACTATGCATACCAAGGTCTTCTCTAGCAAGGTCATTAAAAGTGCTCAGAGCATAAATAGTTCACCATAAAAACCCTTATTTAAGTGGTCATGATTTTCATCAGATATTCTGTGACAAGCTGTACATGTTTCCCCTAAAAGCTTGCTATATATAAAGAATATTTCTATAGGACATGTGGAGGGATCCACTGTCTTTTTTTTACTTTTACTGATGTAAATGTTTTCTAGATTATTTCATTTGTAAATTTTAGAACTATTAAGGCTTCCTTCTAAATTGAACATTTTTATCATTATAAAATATATTCCCCTTTGTTCGGTAATGTTGATTTTTATCCAAAAGTCTATTTCACTTGATATCATTATAACTATACCATATTTCTGTTGGGTAATGTTTACATTGTCTATTTTTTCATAATTTTAATGTTAAGCCTTCCTTTTTTAAAACTTAAATTGAATTTCTGTAAGCAGTATATTGTCAGATTTTTTAAATCTTGGGTGTCACTGATAGTTTTTTTACTTGAAGTGTTTCGTCCATTTACATTTAATATAATTTTATTCTTCATTCTAGAAATGTTGCCTGCAAATGTTCCCATTTTTTCTGATAGTCTCTTGTTGCTGCTCTTTTCTCAAATTGCATCATATTTCTTAAACTGTATGTACATAGCAATTACATTGATATATACATATACATATTCCTATCTGTTCATTCCAATATATGCAGTCTATGTGAATTCTCAATTTTCTGCTTGCTTTTTATTGGTTTGTTCATTTTGTCTTACTAACTATAAGTTTTAGTCCATTCTTATGCTTAATGATATTTCATTGTGAACTCATATGTAATTTTATTTATGAGTCTTATGCCAGCATAAATGGGAAGTAGCTCTTCTATAAGCTAATTCATTTTTAAAATAAAGATATAGTCCCTACTTAAAAGCTTGAAGCCTTTTTGTGAATTTTAAAGTAAGAAAATGACAATAAAGTACTTAACATAATGCTAGGAACATAATGAAGGATCAATGTATGCTAGACTTCACTTTTGATTTGGGGATTAATATAATGCTTTAGCATTTACCTGATTGTTTCCTGCCTCATCCACTACAATGTAAACTCCATAAATTACAAAAGACGTGAGGTCCTGTCTATTGTTATATTGTCTCAGTGAGCTTAAAAGAGTTTGGTGTATTTAGAAATTTAGTAAATGAATGAATAAATGGGTTCCATCAGAGTAGAATATGTTAAATGAAGAGACTATTCCTAAGAGCCTTTCATGTCAGTAATGGTCATTGGAATCTTCTTCATTCATTGATGTAATAATTATGCTTAATTATTAAGCATTCAGAATAAATGGCTAGAATGGCTAAATTTGTTTATTACTTCTATATAGTATTTGTATGTCTAAACTTTGATTACAAGCAAGTGAGGATGATTTCATATTGAAAACAAGAAGTCAAACACTTACTTCCATTGTGTTTTATATACTGTAAGTACCTGTTTGACATTTGTTGTCTACAATTCAATTTAATGAATGCAAAATAGTCTCAGGAGGACAAGTAAAATCCATGAAACAGATACTTTTATTTGCAACTTAACAAATTATGGGCAGGTGTTCAGTGTGAGCACACATTTTCGTACCAG
This sequence comes from Perodicticus potto, assembly GCA_963574655.1. Classification (NCBI taxonomy): domain Eukaryota; kingdom Metazoa; phylum Chordata; class Mammalia; order Primates; family Lorisidae; genus Perodicticus; species Perodicticus potto. The sequence continues at coordinate 9,166 of CAUYRH010018620.1, forward strand.
CTAAATTTTGTAGATGTTAAATGGAAGGGTGTCCATGAAGAAATTTATGATTCCATCACAAGGCCTTCCTGGGACATTTTAAACACTTTATACCACGAAAGAAAAGAAAATCACTCTTTCATCAAACAGCCAATATATGCTTAGTCTGCAGCAGGTAATCTAAATTAGACAAAACAAGCAAAATTGAGAATTGGCAGATATGCTTAGTGTATTACAAGGTATTTTCATTTTTGTTGCAATTATGGAGTCCATCCTGGGAGTTTTAGGGAATGGGCTTATTGCAGTTGTGTACTGCATTGACTGTGTCAAGAAGAAGCTCTCTATGCTTGGCTTTTATCTTACTGGCTTAGCAATTTCTAGAATTTGTCTGATATGGATAATAATAATAGATGGATTGATGCATGTATTCTTTGATGATATGTATCACTTTAGTAACCTACTTGAATATTTAAGTTACATGTGGGTAATTTTGAATCATTCAGGTATCTGTTTTGCCACCAGCCTCAACATCTTCTATTTCCTGAAGATAGCAAATTTTTCTCACTATATATTTCTTTGGTTGAAAAGTAGAATCAGTAGAATCCTTCCTCTTCTAGTGGGATCTTTACTTATTTCATGGTTAATTACTATTCCACAACTTGCGAAGAATATTAATGATAAGAAAATGAAGAGTAGAAACCTAACCTGGCAATTCAACATGCAAAAAAGTGACTTCTTAGTTCAACAGGTGGCAATAAATCTGGGAATAATTTTCTTCTGTACACTATCCTTAATTACATGTTTCTTGTTAATCATTTCCCTTTGGAGACACAAAAGGCAGATGAAATTCAATGACACAGGATTCAGAGACCACAACACTGAAGCTCATGTGAAGGCAATGAAAGTGCTGATATCTTTCATCATTCTCTTTACCTCGTATTTTGTTGGGTATGCTATAGAAATATCATATTATACTTTCCCAGAAAATAAACTGCTGTTAATTTCTGGAATGGCAACCACGGCCATGTATCCCTGGGGTTACTCATTTATCCTAATTCTGGGAAACAGCAGGCTAAAGCAAGCCTCTTTGAGGGTACTGCAGAAATTAAAGTGTTGTGAAAAAGGAGAAAATCTCAGAGCTGCATAGACTGATTGGCAGAATAATCCAGTGAAAAAGTCTTGAAGATCTGTTTCACTTGCACAGCATTCTTCCTCTGGTTTCTAACTGTGTTATTGAACATCACTGAAATCCTCCATAATTGTTTGAGTACATCCAAAGGAATTTCACTTGTTGATGAGATTTTAATCTTACATGCAAATTCCATGGTTTAGTATATTTTCTTCCCTGCAACTTCTTCCCAAGCACCTTCCAGAGGAAAACCATTGTCTTGGAGACTATTCATTGTAAAGATTATAATGGTGATAATAAACATCTAAAACAAGACTTTTCATTGGCTTTTTCCTAACTTTTCTTAAAGATTGATATCCATTCCCCAAGAAGACCCAAAGAAAAAGAAACCAAGATGAAGAAAGTTATGAGCAATCTTGACATTTAGAACATGGAAGAGAAGGGAAGACGGGTGCTTCTTCGGAGTGTGCTATTTTAATTCTTTTGAAAATTGCTTTTATTTGCATAGTTTAATATCTAACATCCTGTTTTTCTGATGTTATTTGATGATGTATTAGTAATGATAGTATATATAGTTCTTTGAAAAACAGCTGGGTAAATAGAGTATACTCAGGCAAGACAGGATCAGAGCACTAATGCAATGAATCTTAATACTCTTCAGACACAGTGACTTGAGATGAAGCAAAGTTATGAACCCATATTATTCTTTATTCAATTAGAGTTGAGTAAAGATTCTACTAGAAGTACTGATACAAAGGACTCAACATAATCCTCGACCAAGAGACATAAGGCTGATACAAATTGTGTGAAATATAAAATGTTTCATACAGCACACACTCACACATTCATACACACAAACTTGTACTCACAGTCATATTTCAGATGCATATTTTTACAATGAATTTTTATATCCAACCCAAGATATGAACAGAGTGACATTTTGACAACTTTGAATAATGCCCCAGTCTTGTACTTACTGATTATGGCTGGAATATATCTGAATATGAAAGTTTAATCCATTTTCTATGTGACATTCCCAAATTAATATTTATATATTTTTAAAACAAAAAGTTTAGAATGAAAAAATATTTAAAAAATAATAGAGAAAATACAACTAATGGAATTACCCAGTTTCAACTAAATTTATGTAATTATTTATTGGAAATCATACAATGTAAACAATTATGTTGCCCATGTAGATTTCATTAGAATTTATTCATTTCCCACATTTTAAAAATTTATTTGTAATCATCATTTTTGAGGATGAATAATCTTTCTGATCTATAATATTAATAGTACATTTAATCTGTGTCATATTATTTGTATTTCTGTTGCCTTTGGTTTTACACTGATACAAATAAGGATAGTAGGAGTATTGTAGAACATAAATGCCATCCATCAAAGATACATGTTTTCAACACTAACTCTACTAGATGTTAAGGAGATAGTACTGAACAAGGGACTAATACAATTGAAAATATATTCTAGTAGAAGAACAAATAAAAAGCAAAAAGTCACCTAAGCTATTTTTTTTATGGTGTTAGGGGAGGAAAACTACAGGATGCCAAGCAAATGACTTGACTTGGTCCTAGGAGTACAGAAAGTGTCATAGGAGTTAAGATGCTGTAGTTTCAAATCTTAATAATTAGTAGGAGTAAGGTGGGCAGAGCAGGAGGGATTCAGGGTAGGAAATAAGTATGTGCAAAGAGGTCTTCAGGCAAGAAGGGGATAGAGCATTAAAGGAGCTGAAGACCCAGTGTGACTAGTATATAGAGAGAGTAGAATCAAGATACATTTTAAAGGGAAATTCTAATGGGGAGGAATTTGATCAATTTTTTTGAAGAACTGATACATTTCCCTGTAGAAATAGCAAACTGACAATTTAATAATTTACTTTATTATAAAATAATATAAAAATACAATATTTTATTCCAATAACAAAATCAAGCAAGCTATTATTTCTAATGCTATTACTTCAATTTCAGAAACATCTCTTTAATTGTTATATGTTTGACTACTAGGGAGATTAAACATTTTTAGAGGATTATTAACCAATAACATATGCCCTAGGGAAATTTTCCATTTTTTTTCTTCTCATCTTTAACTGTGTGGTGGTTTTTGACTGTGTGGTGATTTTTCTTACAAACTTGGAGACTACCTTATATATTAAGAGTTTCCCACTTATTATGCATTATGATTTTTTCTTAATTTGCTCTTTCATAGTGGTGTTTTGGGAAATAGGTTTCTAATTTATATAAACTAAAGTAGATTTATGTTTTTATACTTGTTTTCTTCTGCTGCTATTTCTGCCAGTATTCATGTAGTTATAATGAAACATTTAGAAATTACTCCAATTTTTACTTTAAAATTACACAATTGCATAAATAACACAATTTCATTGAAACTAAAATTAGAAAACACCAAAATGTATGAAAGAGATATTGATTATGCACATTTGCAGTACTCAACTAAATTTGCAGTACTCAACTAAACATTGTTTTTTTGTTGTTGTTGTTGTTTGGTTGTTTTTTGAGATAGAGTCTTACTATGTCGCCCTGGGTAGAGTGCCATTGCATCACAGCTCACAGCAATCTCAAACTCTTGGGCTTAAGCGATTCTCTTGCCTCAACCTCCCAAGTACTGGGACTACAGGTGCCACCACAACACCCAGCTATTTTTTGGTAGTTGTCATTGTTGTTTGGTGGACCGGGGCTGGAATCGAACAGCTCTGGGTTATGTGGCTGGCATCCTAGCCACTGAGCTACAGGTGCCAAGGCTCATCTAATCATTGCTAATATGTCTCTACATAGATTTTTAAGAAAGATTTCAAGATAGATAAATGGATATTATGTTTGTTGCTTAGAAGTCTTTTTAAATTTGATTTATACATAAACTTGATGAATGGGTTATCTGTGGGCAGTGGGAATAAGATAATTTTTATTTCCTTTTATTCTTCCATAATTTTCTATGCAATAACTTATGTAATCACCGATATAAAATTAAATAAAGACTAGGATATGATTAAAAAAATATGTCTGGTTAACTTTCCTTGAGAAATAAGAGAAAGAATCTTCCCTAGTGTTTCTGTGAACTAAGCAAGTACCAACTCTGATATCTGTTGTCTTTGCAGGTCTGATTATTTACTTTTGTGTTTGTAGTGATTTTGATTGTGTTGGCTCAGTCTGCGTGTATTTTGTGATTCTATATTGGACTCTGTTTCATTAAAATTTTATCTGTGATTATTCTTTGATGTCAGGTTTACAGTGTACTCAGCCAGAAATAATTTGACTTTGCTTGCAAAGGCTGACTGGAGTCACTACCAGTCTTGAACTTCTTTAAGCTAAAGTTTGCAGTTGGTAATTTCTTGAGCTATATAATACAGAGCTCAATTTCTTAAGCTATACAGAGCACGCAAGTTCTGGTCCCAAATATATATGTTTGAAAAGATATTAGAAATTTTTGGAGCGACAGGTCTTTACTCTCCTCTTTCATTCAGTGTTGTGATTCACAGGTAAGTACTTCTACTTGTAACCTTTGGCTGGACATATATTATTTTCTTGTCTTCTCATTAATGGATTATCTTTTAGGGGTCTGGGTTTATTTATAGTATCAAACCTTACTTCTCTAGCTTTGGAGAGGCCCACGCCAGATATCTTCTCCTATGTATACATGGTCCTTTAAAACTAAACCACTTGTTTAAAAATGGGTAGAGACTACAAATACTATTCACATATAAAAATTTTTAAAAATGGAATCCTGTCATTAACAGAAATATGAAAGGAACTGCAGAGCATTATGTCAAGTGAAATGAGCTTTGAACATACAGTTAAACACTGCATCCTCTCACTCACACAGAAGTGAAGATTGTTGATCTCATAAAAGATGCTAAAGACTGGAAAGGGTAGAGCAAAGGCAGGAATGGGGAGAAGTTTGTTAAATGATACCAAATTAGACCTAGATAGGAGGAATAATTTCTCATGTTTTATCATTGTAAGATGAATATCATTAACAATAGTGTATTGTGTCAAATATCTAGACATAGGATATTGAAGGATCACAACACAATGAAATGATAAAAGGTTAGAGTGATGCATATGCTAATTACCCTGCTCTGACAACTAACATTGTATGTATGGAAACATGACTATGTATCCCATAAATACATAAAATTAGTATGTGCCAATGAGAGAAAAGAGCTCATTTCTTGGAAAGAGTCGTGTCATCTTGACGCAAAATCACCACTATGACCAATGTTTGCTGCATACCAAGGTGTTCTGCCGCAAGGTTGTAAGACAATGCCTATAACCTGGACAACCCCTGGAAAAGACACTTACATACCCTTGCCAGGGGTCGTAGATTCACCAAGAGAGTCTGAGGCATGATCAGCTGCACAAATTTTATCCTAAAACCTTGCTATACAAAGGATACTTTTTGAAGGGCAGTAGTCCAAAACATTGCTGTTGTTCATACATCTCTATTAAATATTTCTTTCTGACATGGATTTGTCAGCCTCTTTATTCAGTCTCTCATCTCCCTCTGCCTTTTGCAATAGTTTGGCATAGACACGGTCACCATAGAACATCTGATGAGCCCTTTGGAAGCTGGGAGACCAAGAATTGGATAAGGGGAATGAAGCATCTAGTTTAAGAAATCTCAGCATGACCAGAAACGTCTCTATGGAGTGGAGTGGCATGTCTGTTAGATGCTTTTGAACCTTAGCATGAGTTGAGTGCATGAATCCCCTGAAAATGTCTGCTGGCCGAGGACAGGTTTTAACTGATCGAGGGCCACACATACCACAGTAGTGAGTTGGCCAATTGTGAGAGGGATGTTTTTGGCAAAAAGGCCCAACTAGGAACAGAAGTAAACACTAAATAGTCAGAGGAGGAAATACAACTAGAAAAAGACATATGCCTTTTTACTTTTCTCCTTGCGTCTGACTTCATGGAAACAACTGAAGACAGAGACAAAAATTGAAACATTAACATGTAGAATTGTCTGCCCAAGGGGAAGGAAATGGAACCAGCCAAAATAAGATCTGTCAAACTAAGCTCAATTCGGATGTGAAAACCCTGAATTCCTGAGGATGTTATGGGGAGAAAAACTCTTAAAGCCTACCTAGAAGGCATAGAGAAGGAGGAAAAGTGAGATCACTAACAAGTTCACTCCTCATGCAAAGAAAAGGGAAAGGTTAATAAATACTACAAACAGGGTTCAAAGAAGTCAGGAGACTTGGGGTCAGGAAATACTCTGTGCAGACTGTTAGAGATTGCAGAGGCCTTTAAACAACTACTTAGAGGACTCCTGACAGCTTCGTTAGTCCTGTGGGGGGACACAAAGGGTGATGGAGTATTTTTTTAGCTCAAAATGAAGCAGAAAAATCAATGGCATCACCACCCACACAGCTCTGCAGCAACACCTTCATAACACAAGGCAAACACAAGGAATGATTGTGGAGAATAGGATTATTCTAACAATAAGGGAGGCTTGGCATAATAAATGAGATTTACCAGGAGGGTAGACCTCCTGACAGTCAATTAAAGAGTACCTACAGCTTCTTCCAGAATTAGGAATGAGGCAAACTGTCTATGGTCCAGTTTTTTGGGACCTAATAAAGCCATTTTTACTGCTGAGATGAAAAATAAATTGCTACAGGAGGCAAAGAGAGAATGGCACAGCCCTTTGCTATCTTTTTTGAGTCCCATAGTGAAAAATGATGTATATGATGTGGGAGAGTCCATAGCAGACTTGGGAGCAACCAGGGAAGCCAGGAGCATAGTCCCCTTGTAACCTCATAAAAGCTAATGAAAGAGAAAATGAAAACCCACGGAGGAAAGGAAACAAGGACAGGGAGCAGTAAGAGTCATGTTGAAGCAAATGTGGTATGAATTTCTGGGAGCAGGAACAGCCCACGAAAAATATAGACAAGCACCCTAAAGCTGTATTAGCAGACTTATGGAGGGAAGCACAGCCGGAACAGCAGTTCTGTCCCTGCCATTCTGCTTTCTGGCAAACCAGGAAGACAGTTCAACTCCTTCATCATTCTATTGCTCTGATCTATCAGGACTGGATTCTACTGCAGGCCTGAGATTAGCAGTGGGGACAAGGCCCAACCCATGTTTGAGTAATAGGGGTGAACCAGAGACCCCATACTGAGCTCAACATTTACTATTCCTCCTGAAATAAGAAGAAGACCATGTCTTTAGTAGACATGGGCATACAATGTACTTTAATCCATTGAAATATGGAAAGACACCCTTGTCAATCATTTGCCATTGATGGTTACAAGGAGCAAATGATCCAGATTGTTAGGCCTAGGCTAAAGTATGTTTTTATAAATGGGCCCACACTGGCTAAAGGCCTCTCCTGTGTCTCTAACCCTGGCCCACCCTCCCTGATATCACAGCCCTCAATCAGTCCCCTGAAGCCGCAGGAGAAATGGGCCCACACTGGCTAACTCCTGGCAAATTTCTGGGCCACAAGTCCTCAGGAGAATGGAATAAGTCTGGTTCACTCCCAAGATAGATGGGAAAGTATTAACTGACTTCTTGCTTGACTAATTCCCTGAGAAATGGACTGGGAGGTACCAACTGTCCTGGACTCACCTTTAAGAAATACCCGGTGGGGAAAATTCTGAAACAAAGATGCATGACTAACTAACCACAAAATTCTGCTTCTGTACAGTGCTTGCTAACCTACCCAGATCTACCTGGGCAGCCTGCATGCCAACCAGGATGCAGACCAAGCCTTAAAAACCCAACTTCTTAAGCAGTCAGTGCTGTTTTCTCAACCCCTGTGTTGGGGGTGAGGCAGTTGCTGGTGGCTCTTAAAGGACTCTTCTGTTAATTCAGCTAACATGGTAGCGTGATCTTTGGGAATTCCTGGGCATGACAAGTTGAATGCACTTTATTATATCTAGATACTGGAAAAGCTCCCCTTTTCTCCATATATGGTGTTTATTTCCTCTGTTCCAGAACGCATTTCAGGCATAGATACTCTGTTATGAATGACTTTGCAAACGTTAGTGGAGAACTCAGATTAAAGGTGCACATGATAAAGACTGTTCTCAGGGAAGAGACAAAGTGGGATCCCTACAACTTCCTATCCCTGGGTGGATTGTCAAAGTTAAATAATACAAATTGTCCGGGATAGGGCATAATGAAATAAATGTATTTTGAAACCAGGAAAGGCGCATGTTTTATCCACCCAGAAATAAGTCCCTTTAACTGTTCTCTCTGGTCTGTACACAAACCAGTCAGTACTGGCAGAAGACTGCTGATGACTGGGGATTGAGCAAGGTAAGCCCAGTCATACCTGCTGTAGGTTCTGATACAAGGTTTGACAACGCAGCTCACAAACTCATCCTAGAAAGGATGATACATACCTTTTTGATGAATATCATTACCTTTGAAGTACTCCCCTTGGTCTTCTGTTGACCCTAATGATATTAAGCCATGAGGTATGCAGCATTTTTTTCTAGGATGAGCAGGAAGACTTAATTGTCAGACCCATTATTACTCAGGTAGTTGACCACGTAAAGTCTATGCTTGGAACACATCATGCTGTCTTAGATTTGACTAATGCCTTTTTCAGCATTCCTCTCTTCAAACAATTGCAAGATGAAATTACATTCACCTGGTGAGGTTGCCAAGGATATTTTGAATGTTGCCCCAGGGACATCTTCCCAATCCAAGGGTTTGTCATGGAATGGTGAACAGAGCAGTGTCTTTGCTCTCATTCTCATCTTCTCTTCCTAGATTTTATTATATGGACAAGGTTATGTTAACCTCTGAAGTTTTTTATTTATTTATTTTATTTTTATTAAATCATAACTTTGTACATATATGCATTTATGGGGTTCAGTATACTGTTTTGATATACAATGTGAAATGCTTACATTGAACTAAGTAACACATCCATCACAATTATACTCATTTCTTAATAGTTTTGAAATGTACCATTGCATCATGCCCATTAGGTGAGGTTCCCCCAAATACCCTCCCTCCTCCCACATTCCTCCTCCTTCCCTCCTCTTTTCTCTCCTCTTCCCTTCTACTTTCTGGACTATAGTTATATTTTGCCATTCATATGAATGTGTAGGTGATTACATATTGATTTCATAGTAGTATTGAGTACATTGGATACTTTTTTCCCATTCTTGAAATACTTTACTAGGAAGAATATGTTCCAGCTCCATCCAGTTAAACATAAAAGATGTGAAATCTCCATCTTTTTTATGGCTGAATAGTATTCCATGGTATACATATGTCACAATTTGTTAATCCATTCATGAGTTGATAGGCACTTGGGCTGTTTCCATGTCTTGGCTATTATGAATTGGGCTGCAATAAATATTCTGGTGCAAATGTCTTTGTTATAAAATAATTTTTGATCATCTGGGTATATACCTAGTAGAGAAATTGCAGGATTGAATGGTAAGTCTACTTTGAGTTTCTTGAATGTTCTCCAAGCTTCTTTACAAAAAGGTCATATTAGAGTGCATTCCCACCAGCAGTGTAGAAGGGTTCCCTTCTCTGCATCCACACCAATATCTGTAGTTTTGGGATTTTGTAATGTGGGCTAATCTTACTGGAGTTAGATGCTATCTCAAAGTGGTTTTGATTTGCATTTCTCTGATGACTAAGAATGATGAGCATTTTTTCATGTGTTTGTAGCCATGAGCCTGTCTTCATCTGAGAAGTTTCTGTTCAAATCTCTTTCCCACATAGAAATGTGGTTATTTGTTCTTTCCTTATTGATTAGTTTGAGTTCTCTGTAGATTCTAGTTATCAGACCTTTGTCAGAAGCATAACCTGTAAAAATCTTCTCCCATTCTGAAGGTTGTCTATTTGCTTTCCTTACTGCGCTCTTGGCTATGCAAAAGCTTTTTAGTTTGATAAGATCCCAGCAATGTATTTTTGGTGTTGCTTCAATTGGCCAGGGGGTCCTCCTCATAAAATATTCTCCCAGGCCAATTTCCTCAAGCGTTTTCCCTGCACTATCTTCTAGTATTTTTACAGTTTCATGTCTTAAGCTTAAATCTTTTATCCAGAGAGAATCAATTTTTGTTAATGGTGAAAGGTGGGGGTCCAGGTTCAGTCTTCTACAGGTCGCCAGCCAGTTCACCCAGCACCATTTGTTAAATAGGGAATCTTTCCCTCACTGAATATTTTTGATAGGCTTGTTGAAGATCAAATGATGGTCTGGGTTCATCTCTTGGTTCTCTATTCTGTTCCATAAATCTACTGCCATGGTTTTTGTGCCAGTACCATGCTGTTTTGATCACTATAGATTTATAGTATAGCCTGAAGTCTGGTAATGTGATACCTCCTGATATGTTCTTATTTCTGAGTAATGCATTTGGCATTTGAGATTTTTTCTGATTCCATATCAAACAAAGTACTATTTTTTCAAGTTGTTTAAAATATGACAATGGTGCTTTAATAGGGATTGCATTAAATCTATAGATTGCTTTGGGTAGCATAGAAATTTTAAAAATGCTGATTCTTTTCAGCCATGAGAATTGTTTGTTTTTCCATTTGTTATCATCTTCAGTTATTTCTTTTCTCAGAGTTTCATAGTTCTCTTTATAGAGATATTTTACATCCTTTGCTAGGTAAATTCCCAGATATCTCATCTCCTTTGGCACTACTGCAAAAGGAATAGAGTCCTCAACTATATTTTCAGCTTGACTATTGTTGGCATATATAAAAGCTACTGACTTGTAAGTATGGATTTTTTATCCTGAGACACCGCTCTATTCCTTGATCTCTTCTAAGAGTTTTGAAGTTGTGTTTAGGGTCATATCATTAGCAAAGAGTGAGAGCTTTATCTCCTCTGACTCTATTTGGATTCACTTGATTGCCTTCTCTTGTCTGATTGTGATGACATAGACTTCCATTACTATGTTTAATAGTAGTGGAGACAGTAGGCATCCTTGCCTTATTCCTGATCTGACTGGAAATGTTTTCAATTTTACTCCATTCAATATGATATTGGCTCTGGGTTTGCTGTAGATGTCCTCTATTACTTTAAGAAATGTTCCTTCTCCAAAGTCTCAAAAAAATAGACAACTAATATTATATAAATAAAAGTAAAAGAGAGTTTCAAAAAACAGATCACCCCAAATCTTATAAACAATAGAAAAAGAAGAAATATTTCAAAATCATTCTACTTGATCTGGATACACCTGATATTGAAATTGGAGAAAATATATTGTTATAAAGGGAAATTACAAACATATTTCAGTTATAAGTGAGGATGCAATATCCTAAACAACATATTAACAAGTTGAATTAAAAATTAAGATGTAAGAAATGTTCCTTCTATGCCTATTTTCCTAAGTGTGCTGATCATGAAAAGATGCTGGATATTATCAAAGGCTTTTTCTGTGTCAATTGAGAGAATCACATGGTCTTCGTTTTTTATTTTATTCATGTGATGTATTATATATATAGATTTGTGTATGTTGAACCCACCCTGTAACCCTGGAATAAAACAAACTTGATCATGGTGTATAATTTTTTTGATGTGTTGTTTAATTCTGTTTGCTAAGATCTTATTGAATATTTTTGCATCAATATTCATTAATGATATTGGTCTATAATTTTCTTTTTTTGTTGGATTCTTTCCTGGTTTGGGGATCAGGGTGATATTTGTTTCATAGAATGTGTTGGGAAGTATTCCTTCTTTTTCTATGCTTTGGAAAAGGTTGTATAATATAGGTACTAGTTCCTCTTGAAAGGTTTGATAGAATTTGGATGTGAAGTCATCTGGTCCCAGACTTTTGTTTTTTGGAAGATTTTGTATTGTTGATGCTATTTCAGTGATTGATATAAGGTATGCAATTCAAGATTTCTAATTCTTTCTGGTTGAGACTAGGAAGGTGGTGAGATTCCAGTTATTGATCCATTTCCTTCAGATTTTCATATTTCTGGAAATAGAAATTTTTGTAGTAATCATTGAGGAATTTTTGAATTTCTGAGGTGTCTGTTCTTATTTCTCCTTTATTGTTTCTGATGGACAATACTAAAATTTTACTTTTCTGTTTCTGGTTAGGTTGGCCAAAGGTTTATTAACTTTATTAAACTTCTCAAAAACCCAACTTTTTATTTCATTGTTCTTCCGAATGATTCTTTTGTTTTCAATTTCATTTAATTCTGCCCTAATTTTGGTTCTTCTTTTCTTCTGCTGGGTTTGGGGTTGGAATGTTCTTCCTTTTCCAGTTGCTTGACATGATCTATTAAGTTGTTGGATTCCTCTCTTTCTGTTTTCTTGATGAAGGCTTCCAATGCTATAATTTTCCCTCTTAGGACTGCCTTTGCAGTATCCCACAGGTTTTGATAATTTGTATCTTCATTATCATTTTGTTCCAAAAACTTAGTGTTTTCTTTCTTAATCCCTCCTCTTAATCCCTTCTTTGACCCAGCTATCATTCAGCCTAAGATTATTTAGTTTCCATGACTTTGTTTGAGTATAAAGATTCCTGTTGCTGTTGACTTCAACTTTTATTCCATGGTGGTCCGAGAAGAACCAAGGAATAATTTCTATACTCTCAAATTTGCTGAGGTTAGACTTGTGTCCCAGGATATGATCTATTTTGGAGGATGATCCGTGGGCTGAGGAGAAGAATGTATATTCAGTTTTGTTAGGATGAAATGTTCTGTGGAGGTCTGTAAAGTCCATTTGTTCTAGGGTCAGGTTTAAGTCAAATATTTCTTTGTTTAGTTTCTTCTTGAAGGATCTATCCAAAACGTTAAAGGGGTGTTAAATTCTCCAACTATTATAGTGCACAAAGACATCAAGTTGTTCATATCCATTAGGTTCTGCTTTATGAATTGAGGAGCATTCTGGTAGAGTGCATAAATTTTAGTTATCAAAATCTCTTCATGTTGGGTGTTTCCCTTGACAAATATTTATTGACCATCCTTATCTTTCTTTATCTTTGTTGGTTTAAAGTCAATTGTATCTGCAACTAAAATTGCAACCCCTGCTTTTTTCTGGTTTCCATTTGCCTATATTATAAAAGTCCATCCCCTCACCCTAAGTCTATTTTTATCCTTTAAAGTAAGATGGGATTCTTGTATACAACAGATATCCGATCTGAGTTTATGTATGCAGTCAGCCAGCCTGTGCCTCTTTAGAGGACAATTTAAGCCATTCACATTAAATGAGAGAATTGATAAGCCTGGTTGTGTTTTGGGTGTCATGATTTTCAGATGTCCAGTGGACATTTCTAATCCTTTTAACATTGTGGAAGTTGGGTTTTGTTAAAAAATTTCTGGGTGAATTTACTTTCGAGGTAGAGCATTGCACTGGCCATTGTGGAGGATGGGTCTGAGAATATCCTGGAGGGCTGGTTTAGTTATGGCAAATTTCTTCAAAATGTGTATGTAAAGTATTTGATTTTTCTTTTTTTTTTTTTTTTTGTAGAGACAGTCTCACTTTATCACCCTCGGTAGAGTGCCATGGCGTCACACAGCTCACAGCAACCTTCAACTCCTGGGCTTAGGCGATTCTCTTGCCTCTGCCTCCCAAGTAGTTGGGACTACAGGCGCCAGCCACAAAGCCCAGCTATTTTTCTGTTTTTGCAGTTTGGCTGAGGCCAGGTTTGAACCCACCACCTTCGGCATATGGGGCCAGTGCCCTACTAGATGAGCCACAGGCACCACCTGTATTTGATTTTTCTATCACAAATGAATCTCATTTAGCTGAATACAGGATACTGGGCTGGAAGTTATTTTGTTTTAGGAGATTGAAGGTGGATGACCATCCTCTTCTGGCTTGAAACGTTTCAGCAGAGAGGTCTGTAGTCATTCTGATATCTATCCCTTTGTAGGTGATGCTTTTCTTATGTCTGGCTGTTTGCAGAATTTTCTCCTTCATCTTAACTTTGGCAAAGTTAATCACAATGTGTCTAGGAGATGCTTTATTTGGATTGAGTCTTGCTGGGGTTCTGAAACTGTCTGCTATCTAAAGTTTTGTATCCCTTCCAATGCTTGGGAAATTCTTCTCCAAAATCTCTTGGAGTAGAGCAGCTTACAGATGCTCATCCTCTTCCCCTTTGGGAATTCCTATTAGATGAATGTTTGATCTTTTGGAGTGATCTCACAACTCTCTCAAGGGATGATCAGTTTTTGCTCTCCATTTGTTTGCCTCTTTGAGCATTTGGGAACCTTCAAATCTTTATCTTCAGTTTCAGAGATCCTTTCTTCTGCCTAGTCAACTCCATTACTGAGGGATTGTATTGTATTTCAGAGCTCCTCAACTAACTTTTTCATTTCCTTGAGCTCTGCTATCTTTTATCTCATCATGTCTATATCTTTGGTGACTTGGTCTTTGAATTCATTAATTTCTTGAGACAACTTTAGAACTATTCTTTGGAATTCAATTTCTATCTTTTCTTCCATTCTATTTATCTTATTTGCCATCCATATTCTGAATTTGATTACTGACATTGCTGCCATTTGCCTATGCATGGCATCTTCAGTTGTATCTCCTTTGTCATTTTGGTGGTGGTGGTGGGTTTGATCTACTCTGATTATTCATGTTGCCAGAGTTCTTCTGTTGGGTCTGAGCCATGTTTATTTTCTACCTTTTGGTTATTAGAACTGGTAGGGTGAGATTGAAATGGGGTTCCCATGTAGTAGGAATAGCCTTTTACCAAAACGCTAGGCTTTGTAATTGTGGCTTATTTCCTACAACCTTACAAAGGCCCCTTTCAGAGTTTTGGCTGGAGACTCTGAGGACATACTTGGTGAGATAGTACAAGCTCTGTTTTGATATCAGCAAACCTCTATCGTATCCTAAGAAGACACAGTGTAAGGTTTAAATCTTGACTGTGAAGAGATACAAACAGTTGCAGAACCCAGCCCCCATCCTTCAGTTTTTATCCATTTCAGAACTTTGAAGGTCAACCTCACAATTTCCCTGAGTAAACAGCCCCAAACATGAGTTCCAATTAAATTGTCACAGGCAGTGAAGACCCTGCTCAACAAAGAAGGATTCAAGAGTCTCCAACAACATAATTGGAGCCAGGGATCCATACCCCCACCCACCAGACTCAGTCTACACTGTTGTCTGCTTCTCTGCTGACAGGCCCAGTTGGAGCCAGGGGCCACATCCCTGCCTACCAATCTAAGTTCACACTCAGCTAACCTCTGCTTTCCAGACTAGTTGGAATCAGGGGACCATGCCCCCACCTGCCAGTCTCAGTCCACTGCCTGGCAAGCTTCTGTTCACAGACTCTGTTGGAGTCAGGGCACCACACCTACCCGCAGGTCTCAGTCATCCCCAGCCTCTGTTCACCATATGCTGGAGACAGGGGACCAGACCCTTTCCCTCAGGTCTTGGTTAATACCCAGCAAGCCACTGCTCAATGATTCTGCTGGAATCAGGGGACCACGCCTTTGCCCTTTGTCCATACCTGGCAAGTCTCTGCTTGCAGGCCCAGTAGGGTCTGGTAACCAGCCCTGTGTGCTGAACTCAGTCCACATGGGGCAACCACTCTCCTGCTGTGGTTGCCATCAGAGCCAGGGGTTCTGCACTTCATCCCACCAGACAGCCTGAACCAAGGGTCAACACCACCACTGGCCTGGCATAGTCATAACCAGGGGACTGCTCCTCCTAACTCCAAATGTCCCTTTCTTCCCACACACTCTTTCTTCCTCATTAGCCACAGATTCCATCCTGATGGTTGGTGGTCTACACTATGCCCAGATCTCTCAGGAAAAGACCAAACACTTTGGGCTCTGTGGGGGGTAGAACTTCAGACCACCATGTGAGGAGGGAAGGGTGAACTGGGAGTTTGGACTTGTGGGGGAAAATATCTGTTCAATTTTATGCCTGGCGGGGTGGTGTCTAGGTTCATAAGTGGGACCTCCCTGAAGAAAGAGACCAGGTATTTAGTGGCTCTCTCCATTGAGGTAAAATGAGAGGTCTTTTGTTCTCTGTTCACTTGCAGATAGTCTGTGGTGGGTCTCCTGCTTGGGGGAGGGGTTTCCTGTCCTTTAGTTGGTAGGCTTTGTACCTGTAATTTATTTTCTTGAATGCTCTTCCTTGGAGTTGCAGCTTGCTGAACTTCTTTCTTGAATAAGCTTCCTACCTTGGGCTTAGTAGAGTACAATTCCATCCAGTTTTTCTCCCTCTGGTCAGGAGCTGCTTCCAAGGGTTGCATCAGCCATATTCCCAGCATTATTCTTTGAAGATTTTAATGTGTTGCAGGAAAGTCTTACAGTACTATGGGGTCATCAGTGGGAATGGGGATGGGCAATCAACTCTCAGAAGATTTAAAACCTAGGACCAGTAGTGGAGTTCTTAGCATCAGGTAAGACTAATTTGGTACCAAGTACAGTAATTGACAAAGTCCAACATTCTCCAACTCTGAAAACAGTAAAAGAAATACAAAGTTTTGTGAGTCTTTTGAGTTATTAGAGTGTCATTTTTCTCATCTTTAGCCCAATGATTAAGATCACCCTGTAGACTTATTATAAAAGGGGCACATTGGGACTGGGACACATTACAGCAATAAGTTTCTGAATGAGCAGAAGTGCTAGTGCATCAGACCTAGGAACCCCTTTAGAGAGCATTGCTATGCCTTTGATATTACTGCCACTTCTAAGGGTATGAGTGCGACTTAAGGCAATCAGAGTGTGGTGAATCACTTTCTTTAGGATTTTGGTCATAATTATGATGAGGAGACAAAGCCAGATACTCTACCATTTATCAGAAAGTACCAGTAATATGCTACATATTATAGGTGGAATAGTTCACAAAGACCCTTCCACGGACTGTGAGACTGGGTCTATCAATCAAAGGATGGCTAGAAGGAAAATTCAAATGAGCCACTTCTGCTCCAGCCCAGACACCTACACTGAATAAATGGCATACCTATTTACAATATTGAAGTGCTCTGGCAATGAGTCCCTTATGCTGAGAATTACATGCCATATTAGGCTTGTTAAATCCAAAGAACACCTCTCTACCCGATTTTGCTCCAGTGTTTGACCCAGTAAGAGAATGAATATTACCCTTCCAAGATGAAGCTTGGTGTACAAATGGCTCCAGCAGGGAATCCTCTCTACTTGGACCACTGGCACAGACAGATGTACATCAGAATAGTCAATGAGGTGAATTGCAAGCTGCTTGGTTAGTAATAACACGTGAACCTTGGAACTTGGCATTTGCAGTGATAGCTGTGCTATTCAAAAGCCTTGGTTAGTAATCACATGTGAACCTTGGCACCTGACACTTGCAGTGATAGCTGGGCTATTCAAAAGCTTAATTATTTGGCTAGTTCAATGGGAATAAGAAGAGTGAGTGATTATTCACTAATTAGTATGGGGTATGAATATGTGGTAAGTCATGTGGGAGACTCTCTTTCATGTGTCCACACACAAAAAGATTCCAAAATGTCTGTAAATACTATGGAGTTGTGGAGTGTAGGGTAATAGCCAATTGCATGATAAGAATGATGTCACCTCGAAACAAAACTGCCTGGTTCATTGATCTTGCATGAAAAGGTATTCTTTAGCAAGGTCTTAAGGCAGTGCCCACAGTAAAAGGGCCCTCTATAATATGCTTCTGTAATCTCTCCAGTGGTCACTAGTTTCAGCAGAAAGTCTGACTGTGACAATCTGCATATGAGCTTATTATACAAAAAAACATTTTCTGTAGGGTGGGTGTAGGAACTCACTGTCTGATTTTTTTCTCTTAATGCTCAAAATGTTTTCTAGATTATTTGTTGTATAAAATTTACAACTGTTATAACTTCTTGCTAAATTAAGCATTTTTATAATCATAAAACATGCTCCTCATTTGTCCTTTAGTGATGTTTTGTAACTAAAAGTCTACTTTTCATGAAATCAATAGAACTATACTAGATTTATTTTGAGTAATGTTTGCATTTTCTGTTTTTTATCATTGTAATTTCAACCCTTCTGATGTTTTATGTTTAAATTATATTTCTTGTAAGCAGTATATTGTTGGAGTTTTAAAATCTTTGTTGTTGATACTAGTTTTTTTACCTGAAGTATTTAGTCCATTTACATCTAATGCAATCTTATTCTTCATTCCTACAAATATTGTCCCCAAATGTTACCATTTTTTTTCTGATAGCCTTTTGTTGCTGCTCTTTTCTGAAATTGCATCCTGTTTTTTAAATAGCATGTACACAGTAAATACATCTATACATATTCTCATCTGGTTGTTCCAATATGTGCAGTCCCTGTGAATTCTCTGTTTGCTGCTTGCTTTCCATTGATTTATTTGTTTTATTTTGCTAACTATAATTCACAGGCTGTTCCTATGCTCAGTGATATTTCATTGTGAGCTCATGGTATTATTTCATTTATGAGAGTTGTGCCAGCATAACTGGGAAGTAGCTCTTCTATAAGAAGGCTATTAATTTTTTATGTAAAGATAAATATAGTCCCTATCTTAAAGGTTTGAAGGGTTATCGCATAGCTAAAATGAGAAAATTACCATAAAGTACCTAACATAGTATTGGGTACATAATAAAGAATCACTAAAGGTTGCATTTCACTTTTAATTTGGAATAAATATGATGCTTTAGCCTTTACCTGATGGTTTTCTGCCTCCTCCATTAGAACACAAATTCCACAAATTACAAAAGATATAATGTCCTATCTACTACTGTATTTATTTTCTCAATGAGCTAAAGAGAAATTGGTATATTTAGACATTTAGTAAATACTTATTGAATAATAAATAAAGAAGTACTATCAAAGTAAAATATGGCAAAAGAAAAGACTATTTCTAAGAGCTTTTCATGTGAATAGTGGTCAATATAATCTTTTGCATTCGTGAATACAATAACTCCAGTATTAAAACCCTGGCAACAATTTTGTGAGATAATATTTGTGAAACTTAACATACCCAGAGTTGAACTAAAATTGTAATTAAAAATAAAATTATGCATTCAAAGTAAGTGTCTACAATGGCTAAGTTCATTTCTTCTATATAGCACTTTGTATTTATATATCTAAACTTTGATTATAAAAAATATAAGTGAGGATGATTTGATATTGAAAAAGATTAAGTCAAATTTTTATTTCTGTTGTGTTTTGTAGCCTGTAGTTATTTGTTTGACATTCATTTTCCAATTCAATGCAATGAATGCAAAATAGTCTCAGGATAACATGTAAAATACACAAAACAGAAACTTTCATTTGCATTTTAACAAATTGTAGGTAAGCTATGAGGCTGGACACACGTTTCCTAAATGAGCTAAGTTTTATAGATGTAATTGGAGGAGTGTCCATGAAGATAATTTTACCACAGGCATTACTGGGGCACTTTTAAGTTTTATATAATGAACGAGAAGAAAATCACTCTTCCATCAAGCAGCCAATATATGCCCAGTCTGCAACAGGTAATCTAAAATAGTTGTAACAGAAGCTAAATTAAGGACTGATCGATATGCTAAGTGTAGTGGAAAGCATCTTTTTTGTTGTTGCAGCTATTGTGTCCATCCTGGGAGTTTTAGGGAATGGGTTTATTGCACTTGTGTACTGTATTGACTGTGTCAAGAGGAAGCTCTCTATGCTCGGCTTTATTCTCACTGGCTTAGCAATTTCTAGAATTTGTCTGATATGGGTGATAATAATGGATGGTTTTATATGGGTATTTCCTTCAGTTAGGTATTACTCTCATTACCTAATTGAATATATTAGCTACATGTGGATAATTATCAATCAATCAAATATCTGGTTTGCCACTAGCCTTAACATCTTCTATTTCCTGAAGATAGCAAACTTTTCCCACTATGTATTCCTCTGGTTGAAAATGAGAATCAGTAGAATTCTTTCTCTTCTGATGGGATCTTTGCTTATTTCATGGTTAATTACAATTCCACAAGTCAAGAAGGCTTTTAATGATAATAAAACAAAGAACAGAAACACAACCTGGAAACTCAACATGCATAAAAATGAATACTTTATCCAACAGGTTTTGCAAAATATAGGAGTCTTTTTCGTCTTTACCCTATCCTTAATTACATGTTTCTTGTTAATCATCTCCCTTTGGAGACACAAAAGGAAGATGCAAATCAGTGCCACAGGATTCAGAGACCCCAATACTGAAGCTCACATGAAGGCAATGAAAGTGTTGGTATCTTTCATCATTTTCTTTATCTTGTATTTTATAGGCTATGCCATAGAAGTATCATATTTTACTGTGTCAGAAAATAAACTCATGTTCATTTTTGGAATGATAAACATGTGCATCTCTTTCTGGGGTCACTCATTTGCACTAATTCTAGGAAACAGCAAACTAAAGCAAGCATCTTTGAAGATATTACAACAATTAAAATGTGGTGAGAAAGGGAGAAACCTTAGAGCCACATAGAGAAATTGGGAGAATAATCCATTGAAGAAATTCTTGAAAATCTGTTTCCCTTGCACAGCATTCTTCGACTGGGTTTTAACTGTGTTATTGAACATCACTGAAATCCTAAGTACATGTTAAGGAATTTCACTCTTTGATGAGATTTTAATCTCACATGCAAATTTAGCAGTTTAGTAGATTTCCTGCCCTGCAACTTCTTCCCATTTGCTTCCCAGAGAAAACATCTTAAGGAGAGTGTGCACTTTAAAGACTATGACAGTGAGAATAAGCATTTAAGGAAGAGTTTTCATTGTGTTACTCGACTTCCATGAAGGATTGTCATCCATTTCCTAACAAGACCCAACAAAAAGTTGCCAAGACAAAGGAAGTCATAATCAATCTTGAAATTTAGGACATGGAAGTGAGGGACAGACAAGTTTGTGATATATTGGGAAATAGGCTTGCAATTTCTATGAACTCATATGTATTTATGTTTTTACATTTGTTTTCTTCTGCTACAATTTTTGCTAATATTAGATTAGTTTTATTGATTAGTTTTATTTACACATTTATTTATCAATATAAAATAATGCAATTTCATTGCACCCCAAATTAGAAAACATAGAAATGTATGTAAGAGAAATTTATTCCATATTTGGAATACTCAACTAATCATTGTTAACATGTTTGTACATAGATTTTAAGAATGATTTCAAGATAGATAAATAGATAATAGTTAATAGATATGTTGCTAGAATATATCTATTGTTGTCTGATTTGATTATTGTGTAAGTTGGATAAAAGGCTTATCTGTGGAGAGTGGGTTTAGAGATAATTTTTTTTCTTTTCAGTCTTCTACAATTTTCTATGCAATCATTTATGTCAATAGAGACATAAAATTAAATAAAAGTTGAAGTATGTAAAAAGTACCTGGTTGGGTAACTTTCCTTGAGAAACAAGCATTTGCATGAACTATGTCAGTACTAACTCTGATGTCTGCTTCCTTTGCAGGTTTTATTATTTATTTTGTTGTTTGTACTGATTTGGATTGTGTTGGCTTAGTCCACATGTATATTATGATGCTATTGTGAACTCCATCTCATTAGAATTTTATCTGAGATAATTCTTTGAGGTCAGGATTATGGATTTCTCTTCCAGAAAAGATTTGACTTTACATGCAAAGGCTGATTGTAGTCATTACAAGCTTAAGCTATACAACATACGAATTATTGTTCCTAATGTTTATGCATGCAAGGTTATTATCAGAAATTCTCAGAATGATTGATCTTTACATTTCTCTTTTAATTCTGTGTTGTGAGTGAGAGTTAATGATTTCTAGTTGTAAACTTTTGCTGGACATGTATTATTTCCTTATCTTCCCATTAAGATATTGCCTTTCAGAGGTCTGGGTTTACTGATAGTATCAAATCTCACTCTCAGCTTTGGAGAAGCCCGAGGCAAGTGTCTTCTCCTATGGTCCTTTTATACTTAAGTACTGGTTCACAAATGGATGAAGAAACACACCAAATACTATTCAACCATATTAATAAACCCCCTCCATGCTGAAAACAGGAAAAGAAATCCTGTTCTTTGCATCAGTGTGGATGGAACTGGAGGACATTACGTTAAGTGAAATGAGCCATGAATAAAAAATTAAACACTGCATATTCTCACTAATATAAAGAAGCTTAAAACAGTTTATCTCACAGAAGTAAAGGTAGAACAGAGGATACCACAGGCTGGAAAGGTTAGAGTGAAGGTAGGGATGGGGAGAAATTTGTTAAAGAATAACAAATTAACCTGGATGGATGTGGAACATATTATTCTTAGTAAAGCATTGCAAGAATGGAGAAACAAGAATCCTATGTACTCAATTCTAATTTGAGGACAATTAAGGTCCTAGTACATGGTGGGGGGTGGGGATAGGGAGAGCTGAGAAAGGGAAAGAGGGAGGAGGTGGGGGGACAAGGGTTGTGGTACACCTTTTGGGGGTGGGACACAATTATACGAGAGTCCTTATCTAACAAAACCAATCAATGTAAACTGGTTCTGTGTACCCTCAATGAATCCTCAACAATAAAAAAAGTATAAAAAATTACTGCTAGCTAGAGGGATAAGTTCTAGTGTTTTATACCAGTGTAGAGTGACTACACTGGTATAGTTAACAATAATATATTCCTTAGTTTTAAGTGGCTAGAAAGAAGGTATTGAATGTTCTCAATACAAATGATAAAAGTTAAGATGATGAATATGCCAATGACCCTGATATGAAAACTAAACATTGTATATATGGAAACATCACTATGTACCCCATAAATATGTATAATTATTATGTGTCAATGTAGGAGGAGAACCCATTGCTTGGCAAGAGTAATGCTCTCTTGAAACAAAATCACCATGATGACCAATGTTTGACTCCCGCATACCAGGGTGTTCTGCAACAAAGTCTTCAGACAATGCCTGTAACCTGGACAAACCCTCAAAAACATGTTGTCTAACCTACGCATTAGTCATGAGTTTCAGTAAGAAAGCCTGAGACATGAGCAACTTCACTTGTTTTTATCCTAAAATCTTGCTATATAAAGGATACTTTTGCAGGGCTGATGCTGGGGATATTGCTTCTTTTCACAAGTACCTATTAAATATTTCTTTCTGAGAAATTGGATTTGTCAGCCTCTTTCTTTGGTCTTTCAGCTCCTTCAAGTTTGGTGGTAGCTTTGCATACATCTATTCACCATAGAACATCTGATGAGGTCTCTGCCAGGTGAGAGACCAAGCCAGGGAAATTCCAGGATGCTAAGATACCCTACGTGGGATGAAGTGGTGCACCAGTTAGATGCTTGTGGACTTTGCATGAGTGCAAGGATGCCCTGAAAATGCCTGTTGAGATAGAGCAGTTATTAACTGACTGCTGTATAGCCCACTGAAATAAGAGCTATGGGGCTGACCACTTCTGTGTGCCACCCCTTTGGCAATAAAGGCCCAACTTAAAAGATATGCACACTTAAGAGCCAGGAGAGGGATTGTGACTAGACAAGGAGATGTGCCTTTCACTTTTCTCTCTGCCTCTAACTTCTATAACAAAATTGAAGACCAAGAGTCAAAAATTGAAAAGTTATGATGTAGATATCTTTGCATCAAGGGAAAGAAATGGAAACAACCAAAACTCAGAACTATCACTAGTAAGCCCAACTGCGATGTGGAAACGTGGCATCCTTGGGGATGTTAAGAGAGAAAGACTCTGATGACCTAGAAGGCATAGAGTAGCAGGGCAATTAGGATCACCAGTGAGCTCACCCCCCATGAAAAGGAAAACTTAACATCTACAGCAAGTGGAGTCAAGGAAGTCAGGAGACTCACTATCAAGGAGTACACTGTGCAGACTCTTAGAGATTGCAGAGGCCTTTAATCAAACACTTAGAGGACCCCTGACAGCTTGGGTAGTCCAATGGGGGACATGGATGGTAACTGGTTTTTTTAGCTTGAAATGAAGCAGAAAAATCAGTGGCATCACCACCCGTGCAGTCCTATAGTGACACCTTCATAACATAAGGAATGATCTTTGGGGACAGGATAATTCTAGCTATTCGTAAGAGGAAAGCTTGGTCTAATGAGGGAAATTATCAGGATGGATAACCTCCTGGAAGTCAATTGAAGAGGCCCAGGGCTTTGCCAAGAATTAGAAATGAGGCAAACCATCTAATGGCTGAGTTTTCACAGGACCTGGTGAAGGAATTTTTCACTGCTGGGTACTGGTATGGAAAATAAATTTCTACAGGAAGAAAAGAGAGAAAGGCATAGCCTTTTGCTATCTTTGTTGAGTCCTATAGTAAAAAGGGTGGATATGATGTGGCAGAGGCCATAGCAGAGTTAGGAGAAACCAAGAAAGCCAGGAGCATGGTGCACTTGTTAATCTAACAAAAGCCAACAAAGGGGAAAAAGAAAATCTCACAGAAGAAGGGAAACAAGGAAAGGGAGCAGTAAGAGTCACGTTGAAGCAAATGTGGCATAAATTATTGGGAGCAGGAACACCCCAAGAAAAAAACAAGACAAACAATCTAATGCTGTATTAGCAGCCTGTGGAGAGAGCCACAGCCTGATGGAGGGAGCCACCGCCTGAGCAGCAGTTTTGTCCCTGCCATGTGTTTTCAGGCAGACAAGGAATGCTTAGAAGAAAGACAAAGAGACTTAACCCTGACTTGTTCTAGTGATCTGGTCAATCATGGGTTGATTCCACCCCAGTCCTGAGATTAGGAGTGGGGCCAAGGTCCAACCCATGTTCCAGCAAAATGGGGCAACCAGAGACCCGTATTGAACTAACTCACCATTTTCTATTCACCCAAAAGGATAAAGAAGACTATTATGTTGGTAGATCCTGAGGTACAGTGTACTTTAATCCATAGAAATATGGAAAAACACCTTTGTCAGTGGGTTGCCATTGATGGTCATGAGGAACAAATGTTCAGATGAAAGGACTTTATATATCTAGATGCTGGAACAGCTCCCTTTGCTCCACAACTGGTGTTTATTTCCCCTGTTCTAGAAAATAGTTTAGGCATAGATATTCTATTAGGAAAGACTGCAAACTTCAATGGGAGAATCCAGGTTGAAGGTGCACATGGAAAAGGTTCTTCTCAGGGAAGAGACAAAATGGGAAGCCCTAGAACTCCCTCTACTTGGGGGCTATCAAAGTAAAACAATACAAATTGGCTGGGGTAGAGCATGCTGAAATAAATGCAACTAGCAAAGGTACGTATATTATCCACCCAGAAAAATGTCCCTTTAACTGTTCTCTCTGTCCTGAATACAAATCAGACAGTATCTGGCAGATGACTGGGGGTGACTAAGGATAGAGAAAGGTAACCCCAACCATATATGCTGCAGTTCCCAAAGAAGTCTGACAATTAAGTTCCCCAAATCATCCTAGAAAAAGTGCTACATATCTCATTACTGAAAATCACTAGGGGTGACCCCCTAGCCATGAGTGCTCCTCCCAGCCATCAGGTGGCCCTAGTGATATTCAGCAATGAGATATGGACCACTTTTTCTAGGATGAGCAGGCAGACTTAATAGTCAGACCAGGTATTACTCAGGTAGTTGACCACATAGTGTCTGAGCTGGTTACATGTCATGCTGTCTTAGATTTGGCTAATGCCTTTCAGCATTCCTCTCTTCAAACAGTTACAAGACCAGGTTGCTTTCACCTGGCAAGTTCACCAAGGATATTTCTAGTGTTGCTCCAGGGACATCTGTCCAGTCCCAGGATTTGTCATCAAATGGTGGATAGAGAAGCGTCTTTGTTCTCATTTTCATCTTCTCTACCCAGATTTCATTACATGGATGCCATTATATTAACCTATGAAGATTTTATTGTGTTAGGAAAGTCTTACTCATACCCTTAGGAGTATGGGAATGGGGATGGGCAATCAACTCTCAGAAGATTCAGGACCTAGGGCCTATAGTGGAGTTTTTAGGGTCAGGTAAGAATCCTTTGCTACCAGGTAATCAACAAAGTTCAACAATCTCCAACTCTGAAAACCATAAAAGAAATCCAAAACTTTTGTCAGTCTTTTGAGTTATTGGAGAGTATTTCCCCCCATCTTTTGCCCAGTGATTGAGAACACTCCTAGACTTATTAAAGAAGGGGTGCTTTGGGATAGGGACACATCTCAGCAAGAAGCTTTTGAAGAGACTAAAATGAAAAGTGCAGCAGACAGCAGCCTTAGTCATCGCTTTAAAGGGCATCTCTATTCCTTTGATGTTACTGCTTCTCCTAAGGGTATGAGTTGTGTCTTGTGGCAAGCAGAATATGGTAAATCACTTCCTTGAGGATTTTGTTGTAATAACGCAAAGTAGCCAAAGGAAGATCCTCTACCATTGATTAACAAAGGCTAACAGTATATTGTGCTCACAGCAGTTGGAACCATTAACCAATGCCCTTATTGTGGATATGAGAATAGGTATACCAAAAAGGGATGAATAGAAGGAAATTCAAATGACCCACTTCCACCGTAGCCCGTGTATAAATGGCATGCTCGTTTACAACATCAAAGTGTTCTGGCAATGTGTCCCTATAGCCCAGAATTGCACACTGTATTATGTCTGGGTGCCTATGAGCAACTAGAGAACACCTCTCTACTCCCTCTTCTCCATTGCCTGACCCAGTAAGAGAAGGAATGTTATCCATCATAGATGTTACCTGGTATATGGGTGGCTCCAGTAGGCAAACCCCTATACTTGGACCTCTGATAGAAATAGACATACCTCAAAGTAGTCAGTGGGTTGAGTTGTAAAGTGCTTAGTTAGTAATCACACATGAGCCCTGGCACCTGTTATTTGTACCTATAACTTCTCTGTATATGAAAGCCTACTTATGTGGCTAGCCCAATGGGAACAAGAAAAGTGAATGAGTATGCTTGACCTCATATGGGGCATGAACATGTGGCAAGACATGTGAGAGAAACTTCAATACGCTGCCACTGATTTAACTGTATTCCATGTGGTCACACAAAAATAAGACTGAGAAAAGGCTTTCCATACTGTGCAGGGGTGGAGTTTATGATAACAGACAGTTGTGTGGTAAGACTGACATCATCTTGAAGCAAAACTGCCCTGTTGACTGATTGCATACCAAGCTGTTCTGTGGCAAGGTCTTAAGACAATGCTCATAGCATAACTAGCATCCTATAAAGATGTTTATCTGAACTTCCCAATGGTCATGGAGTTTCACAAAGAAGTCTGAGATGTCACCTGTACATGTTTTCCTTAAAAGGTTGCTACATAAAAGATATTTGCTATAGGGGTAATAAGGGGATCCATTGCCTCACAGCCAAACCAAGGCATGGCTTCTGTTCATAAGTCCCTATTAAATATTCCTTCTGAGAAACTGGATTTGTCTCCCTCTTTCTTTGGCCTTTCATTCCCCTCAAGCCTCTGTGTAGATTTACTTATACCTGCTCACTATAAAACCATCAATTAAAAAAATTAAAATACTTAAGCACTGGTGTAAAAGAGGCTGACAATCCCCCAGGGACAATCTTCAGTACTGTTTTCTTTTCCAGGATTTGCACTTTACTTTTTTTGGGGGGGGGCAGACAGAGTCTAACTCTGTAGCCCTCAGTAGTGTGCTATGGTATCATAGCTCACAGCAACCTTGAAATCTGGGGCTTGAGGGATTCTCTTGCCTCAACCTCCCAAGTAGCTGGGACTATAGATACATGTCACAACAGTCATCTAGTTTTTCTATTTTTAGTAGAGACTGGTCCTTGCTGTTGCTCAGGCTGGTCCTGAACTCCTGAGCTCAAGCAATCCAACTGCCTCTGTCTCCCAGAGTGCTAGGATTAAAGGCATGAGCCACCACGCACAGTCCCTTTAGCATTTTTTATACTCATTTACCTACCGGCCCCCCATCACCCCAGGGAAGTATTTGTCCCTATTTAATTTTTCTTTTTCTTTTTTATTTTTTTACTGATAAGAGATGATTTATTTATTTATTTATTGACATTTCAATTTTATTTTATTTTTCTTTTTTATTAAATCATAGCTGTGTACATTAATGCAATCATGGGGTACAATGTGCTGGTTTCATATACAATCTGAAATATTTTCATCAAACTGGTTAACATGGCCTTCATGGCATTTTCTTAGTTATTGTGTTAAGACCTTTATATTCTGCATTTAGTAAGTTTCACCTGTACCTTTTTAAGATGCACCATAGGTGTGATCCCACCAATTACCCTCTCTCTACCCATCCCTCCCCTCCCTTCCCCCTTTCCTTATATTTTTATGCTATAATTGGGTTATAGCCTTCATATGAAAGCTATAGATCAGTTTCATAGTAGGGGTGAGTATATTGGATACCTTTTCTTCCATTCTTGAGATACTTTGCTAAGAAGAATA
>CAUYRH010018623.1:0-31325 GCA_963574655.1 Perodicticus potto
AAAATAGCCAGGTGTTGTGGGCGCCTGTAGTCCCAGCTACCCCGGAGGCTGAGGCAAGAGAATCGCCTAAGCCCAGGAGTTGGAGGTTGCTGTGAGCTGTGTGATGCCACGGCACTCTACTGAGGGCGATAAAGTGAGACTGTCTCTACAAAAAAATAAAAAATAAAAAAAAATTTTAAAAGCCAAAAACGAAAACCATATACATCTGCACACAAACACACACAAAAATTAGCTAAGAAAATGGAAGTGGGGATGGCTTGAGGAGGAAAAGAATAGTTTTAGAGAAAATTGCCTGTGTTCCCCCATACAATAGGAAGGATCAAGTAAAAGAAGAAATGAAAACCCATGTGCCTATTAGCATAAAGAGATGGAGAATCCAGGAGAGAAGGAAAAATCAAAGATACTGGATAGGAAAATGATAATCCCTAGGGAAGAAGGAAAGAGGGAGAGTGAGAGAGAGATGGAGGCAGTGCAAGAATGAAAGCACATTTGCAGATTATCTTTGGATTTGATGTTAACAAGAAAAGGGAAATTTCTCTTGATGGCTTTTGTTTTCTCAGCAAAGTAGGAAAACAATTATCTTTGGAGACTATAAAGAGTCAGGGAGAATTGAGGTTCAAGAACAGTGATGTTTCAAAATAGTCTTTTTGGACAGTAGAGTTCAAGAGTGAAATAATGGTTCATTGATTAAGAGTAAGTGAAGGAGAAGGTATTGTTCTTAATTTACAGAGTTTAAAATGATGTTTTACCAACATCATAAGACAAAAACCTAAATAAATGCTAAATGGTATGATATTGCCAATAAACATAGAAAAGCAAGCATGAAAGGGAGAGTAATGCGATCTTCAGTCTCTGGGGAAGATTTTGTGGAGGGAGTAGAACTTGAATTTGGCCTTGATAGAAGATTAGAAGAACAGCACGAGCTAAGTATGAGAAGGGTCCCTGGTGGTATTCTATAATGATTTGGTTGATGATAATGTTTCTTTTATGTCAACATTTTAGTGAATATGGAGGAGAGACCATAACAGGACCTGCATTTAATCCAGCAAATCATCCAGCTCCAGCTCCTACTCCCTCTTCTTCAGCATTTCGACCTGTAATGCCATCTAGGCAGATTGTAGAAAGGCAACCTCGGATGCTGGACTTCAGGGTTGAGTACAGAGACAGAAATGTTGATGTGGTACTTGAAGACAGTTGTACTGTTGGTAAGATTTTTTTCCTACCATAAAGCCTTCGTAAATAATTTATTAGATAAACGTTTAGTTTATATCCTTTTCTTCTGAGTTGACTACACTAACAATAAGGAGGAATAAAGCAAATTGAAACTCATAATTTTCTTTTATTGATTTTTGTGCTCTATTTTTACTATGTTAAATTAAAGGTAAGTTTAAGAAATAGATTTCACAAGGCTATAGGTGCCATTGACTATGATTCTTCTGATATTGATGGTCTGGGCAACGTAAATTGAAAACCTTCTGGAAAGGATTCACCATTCTAGATGCCATTAAGAACTTATGATTCAAGGGAGGAGGGCAAAGTAACATTCAGAGGAATTTGGAAAAAGATGATTCTAACCCTCATGGATGACTTTAAGGGATTCAGCACTTCAGTGGGGAAAGTAATTGCAGGTGAGTGGAAATAGCAAGATAATTAGATTTAGAAGTAGAGCCTGAAGATGTGACTTAATTGCTGCAATCTCAAGATAAAACTTCAACAGATGCAGAGTTACTTCTTATGGATGAGCAAAATAAGTAGTTTCTTGAGATGGCATCTACTCCTGGTGAAGATGCAGTGAACATGTTGAAATGACAACAAATAATTTAGAATATGACGTATACTTAATTCATAAAGCAGTAGCAGGGTTTCAGAGGATTGACTTCAATCTTGAAATTAGTTCTACTATGGGTAAAACGCTATCAGTAACAGCTTCACATATGACAGAGTAGTCTTTCCTGAAAAGAAGCATGAATTGATGCTACAAAACTTCACTGTTGTCTTACTTTAACACATTGTTAACCATTCATGAGTTAACTTGTGTTTTCATGCCTAAACATTATTGATAGATCACGAGTTAACTCACATGTTTGCACTTGCATTAGTTATTGCATTTTTAAAAAATATAAGGTAATGTAGGATATTGTAAGAGCTTTATTAATAGTGTTCAGTTGTGTTCACATTATTATAAAAAATACCTTTTTTTTAGTTTAAGGGTTTTATGACAATTTTGTATTGCAAAAATTTCAACCATGATGGTGAAGAATTTTTCAGTGAATTATATGCACATGATTTATCTGATTGAGCGATTTTGAAAAACTTTGTAGTGATCTGAAGAATAGTAGTTTATCAGAACACTGTTAGGAATTTGATATTAGACCATCAAAATGGCAAAAAAGAAATAGAATAATCTGTTGATGAAGGAGATTTTGAAGAGTGGATTGAAAATGATATTACACCAACCTTGGAGGATTATACAAATATTCCCGGTGTAACTGTTGAACTTAGTGATCCACATAGTATCAGTGAAGTGATGGATTTGCTTTTTGATAATGATTTTTTAAATTTAGTTGCTTCTCAAACCAATTTATGCCATCATCAAATGGAACAATTTTATAAAAAATCTGCTAAAACTTTAGTGTGGATAGAAGTTATCACTCGTGAAATAAAGAAGTTTCTGAGTTATTGATGTGGAACAAGTAAAAAAAAAAAAACCCACATTGGTGAGATTATTGGTCAATAGACCCTTTACTTGAAACACTGATATTTCCTAAAACTATGCCCAGATTGAGGTTTGAGGAAACCCTTACATTTTTTCATCTTACTGATAATATACAAGCTACAGCTAGTAAAGGCAGACTTTATAAAATTGGGCCTCTGTGGATTACTTTATTCCAAAATTTCAGTCTTCATGTATACCTGAGCAGGTGTTATTCGTAGATGAATTAGTGATAACATACAGAAGTATCACTTTCATATTTAATTACAGAGTAATAGCCAGTGACAAGGGATAGCTTCTGCATAAAATTGCTGGTCAACAGTGTGTTAATAAATTTCCATACCCACCTTCGTCTTTCTCAAATACTATCCTGATCAGTTAGTAGCCATCCAGATTAAGGCAAGACCCTCCACCAGAAAAAGATTTTAATTCACTGAAGGCTCGCGCAATCATTAGCATTATTTACCACTAAAGTATTTTCAGTATATGCATATATATCTTACACATATACACACACATATATATTAGAGATAATGCTGTTGTGCATTTAATAGACTACAATATAGTGTAAAGATAACTTTTATATTCACTGGGAAACTAAGAAGTTTATTATAAATGAAGAGGGAGTTGCTTTACTGTGTCATTCACTTTATTGTGGTCATCCGGAATCAAATCCACAGTGTTTCTGGGGTATGCCTCTACTCTTTACCAGCCTCTGTAGTTGTTTAATCCTTATCATCGTATCAAAAGAAATAGAGGCAATTATTAGTATTGCAAACAATATTGTTAGATATAGATAAGTCAGAGAAATGAGATGAAATGAAAATAAAGCAAAATAATAGGAAGTGTGGTGCATTCTATGATAATGCAACAGCCTAGTTAGAGATAAACCACACATTTGCCTTCAAATTGTCAAATAGCTCTTCTGGACGAGAAATTAGTTTCTTTATTATATTTTAATATTATACTTAAAATATAGCAAGTCAGTGACTCAGAAAAATAGCAAGTATATCTGACCATAGATAATAAGGAAATTTCTTCCATATGTCCTCAGAGAGAGGAAACATCCTTGTAAGATTTTTTTTTGTGATTAGTCCCACATTATATGTCTTAAGGTCACAGATCTTTCATGTGGTCATTCATGGTTTAAACTCAGAATTATTTGTCTCTAAAGTTCACAGTCGTTTCCTTGTACAATTTACCATGATCTTTTGATAATAATTTTTTAAAATTAAGGTATAATTACATATAGTACAGTTAACACTTGAAAAACAGGTTTAAACTGCACAGGTCCACTTACATGTAGGATTTTTTTCCTGTTTCTGACACTACTGAGACAACAAGACTACCCCTCATCTTCCTCTTCCTCTTCAGCCTACTCAAACTGAAGATGATGAAGGTGAAGACCTTTGTGGTGATGAAGTTTCACTTAATAAATAGTAATTATATTTTCACTTCTTTATGATTTTCTTAACCTTTTCTTTTCTCTAGCTTACTTTGTTGTAAAGATACAGTGTATAATACATATACCAAACATATTCACTGGGAAATCAAATTTATTATAAATATGTGTTAATCAAATTTATGTTATCAGTAAGACTTCTTTCTGGCAAACATTAGGTTATCAGTAAAGTTTTTGAGGAGTCAAAAATTATACATATGTTTTTGACAATGTGGAAGCTGGTTCTGGTAACATCTCCCCCCATTATTCAAGGGTTGATTATATATAAATCTCAAGTGTACAGTTTAGTGAACTTGTATATATGCAAATACCCTTGTAACTGTTACCATTCAGATCCAGATAGAGAATGTTATCTGTACCCAGAAGCCTCAGATGCTGATAATGTTTTCTGCACCCCAGAAGCCTCCCTTAGCCATCCCCCCGTAGCCATTTTCCTCCCCTGAACGCTTGTCACCTTGGATTGCATTTATTATTTTGACCTTCATATAATTGATACCATACAGTATGTACTCTTTTGTGTTAAACTTCTTTCATTCAACATTATATCTTTCAGGTCCAGTAATCTGTTTATTCTAATTGCTGTGTAGTAATCTACTGAATGAAAATACCATAATTTACCCAATATACTAGTATAGATTTGGGGGTTGTTTCTAGGTTTTTTTCTTTTCTTTCTTTCTTTCTTTTTTTTTCTTTTGTTATAAAGCAGCAACAAACATTATCGTACATATCTTTGGCATAAATAAATTTTCTATTGAGCTTAAAGTGTAGCTTCTGCCTCATAGGTTATATATTTAGAGTTAGCAAGTGCAGCAAAACATTTTTATAATATGGTTTGCACTCATACCCACAGAACAGAATTTCAGTTGCTCCCCATTCTTGCCAATGATTAATTTTGTTAATCTTGTCCATTTTAGCCAGATTCCTGATCCTTTCTGAATTTCCTTGTAGCAAGATGGCAAACCCTTTTTCTGCCTTGGTAACTGTGTTTTTATTTTAGGTTGATTATCCAGACTCATTACATTCTCTTAGATGTGTTAAAGATACTTCTGGTGTAGTTTATAACCTGTGTTTTTCCTATTTTCTTTTTTTCAGTTTAAAGTCTTGTATTGAATTAATTTTTTTTGTTTAGTTTTGATTTTTGGAGACAAAGTGTTGTCCTATTCCTAGGCTGGAGTGCAGTGGCAGGTCCATAGGTCATTGCAACCTTGAACTCCTGGGCTTAGGTGATCCTCTCTCCTCAAGTT
The DNA here is from genome assembly GCA_963574655.1 of Perodicticus potto. Taxonomy (NCBI): domain Eukaryota; kingdom Metazoa; phylum Chordata; class Mammalia; order Primates; family Lorisidae; genus Perodicticus; species Perodicticus potto. The sequence continues at coordinate 5,420 of CAUYRH010018623.1, forward strand.
TCCTAGTAGTTAGGATTATAGGTACATGCCACTATGGCTGGCTATGTAAAAAATATATTTTTAGAGATGAGATCTCACTTGTTGCCTAGACTGGTCTTGAACTCCTGGCCACAAACAATCCTGTCTTTGCCTCCCAAAGTGCTGGGATTACAGGTTGAGCCACTGGTGCACAGCTTTGAAAAATATTTTTATAGTGTTTATTTAGAAGATATGTAGTGATGAAATGCTATTACGAATTTAGTGGAGTTTTAAATGAGTTTGTATCTTTTAAATCATCAAATCCCATTTACTGATACTTGACAATATCTTTACAATAGTAATTAGTCAGACTTGTCCATGCTGTTGCTTGTTGGATTTTCAGTAATCTTGCTGTGGCATCCTTGGTTTATTAGTTGGGACCACTTAAAAGGGGTATGGCCTAGCCTTTACTTATTTTAGTAACAACTATTTTTATTATCAGAGGGGGCAAATCCAGTGCCATATCAAGCTTATTTTAAATTTCAAATTTAGCTCATATTTTTGTCTATTTTATGAAAATTGAAATGCAGTTATATATATTAAATACATTTTAACTGCTATTGTGTTTCATGTGTCTGAATTCATGTGAACGAACTGTCTCACTTCAAAAAGACCTGGTTCTTTTGTTGATAAGACTATTTGATATGTGGTGGAAGTTAATGGATATTTCCATCACTCAAACCACTTTCTCACTTGAGTGAAATTCACCTGTTCTTTTCAAGGATGGTGATTAGAAATGCTGGCTTCTTTGGAGGAGGATGATGATGAATTTTCCATTTTAATTCCATAATATGGAATTTAATCTTATGGAATTAAATATGAATATGACGATGGAAATATTTTAAAAGCTTTATCACAGACATATATGAAAGAATCTCTATGGATCACTGTTTGTAAACATTTGCCTTTATAATCCACTGTAAAATTTGACTTGTGTTCAAGTATGATAGAGTAGGAGCAGTCAGGTTATCATTCTTTTTGAAAAATACAATTAAGATAGTTGTAGACATACTGTAAGTAAAATTTGACTCAAATTATATGCCAAATATTGTTATTATACAGTACATACCTGCTCCTGCTTTTCCTAGCTGTTCTAATTGTATTTGTTCTGGATTATAGTTACTACCTTTTTATAAATTATATGCCAATCAGAGGATCTTGTCATATACCTTCTCTGTGTTCTGTCCTGGCACAGAAGACATACTTAAGCATAATATTTGGGACTTGACAGACGTTTTTCTTCTTTCACTGCATTTGATTGATTATGTTCTATGAATTCTATCACAGTATCACTTGAATCTCTCCTTTATTTTCATCCCCTTTGTTGCAGTTCAGAAATTAATTTCTTTCATTAGTTATTAAAATAATTTCCCTAATTTCTATAGTTCAGTTTCTTTCTTCTTCTAGTTCATATTTTCACAATTGCCCTCTAGTGATTTTTCTAAAATGTAATTCTCCTTATATGTCTTTCAGTGGTTCCTTATTATATCCTCTTTGATTTGCCCTTTCTTGTTTGTGTTTTCTAGAAAACTCCTACTCTGCTTTCAAATTATTTTAGTGTTAGTAAAAAGAAAGAAATAGTAATTTTTACGTAGCTATATGCATGTGACTATTAAAGTACAAAAAGGTGCTCAATGAGATAATGCACATTATTACCAGGAAAATGTAAGGAGGTATGACAGCAAGCCTAAAGGCAGCCAAGAGCTTTATATCAGAGTGACACCTAGTGGTAATTTCATTGGCTTGTTAATGTTTTTAGTGTCCTGTTTATTACTGTAGTTTTGTTTTATTACCAAAAAGTTTCTGAGTTTTATTTTCTTGAATGAATGTTAAGAATTATTTGAAAGCATTGATTCTGTTATAAAATGTTATCTAATGGGAAGCTTTGTGATCTCAGTGAGGGTAAGGATTATTGTTTATCATTTTGTCTCTAAAGATCTAGTAATGGGCTTAAACAAATGTACAAGTATTTGTTGAATAAAGTTTGTTGAATCGACATTGTTATCAAGCCTGCTTTTGTTGGAATCCTATTCAGGCTATTCCTAATTCCATTTCTGGAATGTAGCAGAAAAATATGTCTCTTTTTTAATTTATATCATTCTTTTTCTTGTTTTTAATCTACTTTTGAAAAGCTACTTTTATTATATTGGATACTATATTTTACTTCAAAAGAATCAAGCTGAATATGGAAGTACATAAAACATTTAGCAGTACATATTCGGTCTGAAAAAGTAGTTCAGGTTATTTCTAACCAGTTTTTGTCTTGAATCTATAAATTTAGTTTCTGGTTTTGATTCTGTTTCTCAGATTGACTGTGTATGATCTTTGGCAAATGCCTTAACTCCTCTATGCTTCAGCCAAATTTTATGAACAATACACACTACTTAAGTGTTTTTTGTTATTTGTACATATGAAAAGGGGCTCCGCGCCTGTGGCTCAACAGACTAAGTTGCCAGCCACGTACACCTGAGCTGGCGGGTTTGAATCCAGCCCAGGCCCGTCAAACAACAATGACGGCTGCAACCAAATAAATAAATAAATAAATAAAAAGTTTGTACATATGAAAAGAAGGAGTGACAATTTTATTTGCCTTGCAGAGATGTTATGAGTATGAAATAAAAAGAGGATTGAGTATAGCTTGTACTTTTGGGGAGGAAAGAGCAAATATTCTGTTAGTAGCATTATTTGGTTCATCTGCAAACTAACATTTATTGCCACCATGCCAACAATTGCGTATTTTCCAAAAAATTTGTAGGATCACTTTAAAACCTGAATAAGTAGGATCTCAAACTGTGGTCTTAATTAATCTGCATGGTTTATTTTTGTTTATGCATTAGAAATTGTTCTTTAATCTAGTTTCATATTTTTAAATTGACTTTTAATAACTGTAATTGTGGGGTACAATGTGATGTTTTGATAAATGTATGTATTGTAAAATGAGCAAATCAGAATATGTCCATCCCCTTACATAGTTATCATTTCATTGTGGTGAGAACATTTGAAATCTACTCTTTTAGCAATTTTGAAATATACATCATTATTAAATATATTTACTTTAGTGTGCAATAGATCATCAGAAGTTATTCTTCCTGTCTTACTAAAACTTTCTACTCTTTCACCAACATTACCCATTTCCTTGCTGAGTTTCCCCCTGCATTCCCCAGCCTCTGGTAACCGTGGTTCTATCCTTTACTTCTATAGGTTTGAATTTTTATATTACATATGCAAGTGAGATGGTGGGGATATAATTCAATGGTTGAGCGTTTGACTGAATATGTAAGTGAGATTATGCAATATTTGTCTTTCTGTGCCTGGATTGTTTCATTTAATACCATGTCTTCTGGATACATTCATGTTGTTGCAAACGAGAGAGCATTGTTCTTTTTTAGGGCTGAGTATTATTCTGTTCTGTATATATACCACATTTAAAAAAATCTATTCGTTTAAAGAAGTCTGTTTATCTGTTAATAGGCACTTAGGTTGTTGTTATATCCTGGGTATTGTGAGTAATCCTTCATTGAAACATGAAGTACAGACATCTAAAGCATATTTCAATTCCTTTGACTATAAACCCAGAAGTAGGATTGCTGGATCTAGCTTCACATTTTTAAATGTACTTAGAGTAAAAAATTTTTAAATAGTGAGATATTTTTTTTCTTCAATCTCTTATCAGTCAGTTTAGTTTAAAGTTTGAGGTTGTTATGAAAAGCTTGTAATTTTACTGAATTTAAAATTATTGTTTTGTGAACTGCTTTTACCGCTCATGTCACTTTTGTTACTTCAAAGCAAAGTAGTAAAGAATCAGAAAAATGGATTTATTTTTTCTAACATCTGTATTTTCTGCCTTTTCTCTTTAAGTCTTCTCTGATACTTCCCTATTATCTTTCAAAATAACTTTTTCTTTCTTTTTTTTTTTTGGAGACAGAGCCTCAAGCTGTCACCCTGGATAGAGCGCGGTGGCATCACAGCTCACAGCAACCTCCAACTCCTGGGCCCAAGCGATTCTCTTGCCTCTGCCTCCCAAGTAGCTGGGACTACAGGCGCCCGCCACAACGCCTGGCCATTTTTTGGTTGCAGCTGTCATTGTTGTTTGGCGGGCCAGGGCTGGATTTGAACCTGCCAGCTCAGGTGTATGTGGCTGGTGCCTTAGCCCGTTGAGCCACAGGCGCCGAGCCTAACTTTTTCTTTTTAAAGGAATAAACATACACAGTAATGGTTATAATAATAAATAACATTTCACTTTCCCAAGGCCTCATGTTTAGCAATTACTACTGAGAATTAGGAGGTAATTTTCAGAAGGCTTTGTGCAAAGAGAGTAGGTCATTTTATCATAGATACTTGGTGATTACTTTGTGCTCAATAATATGTTTAATTATGGGGCTATGAGTAAATAAGGCAGTCCTTATCTCAGAAGATTTCATGGTCTCTGCTGGGTTAGGAGAAGGGGGGGAAGACATGAAAATAAAAGGCATTGGGCGGCCCCTGTGGCTCATCGAGTAGGGCGCCAGCCCCATATACCGAAGGTGGCGGGTTCAAGCCTGGCCTCTGCCGAACTGCAAAAACAGAAAAATAGCCGGGCATTGTGGCGGGTGCCTGTAGTCCCAGCTACTCGGGAGGCTGAGGGGCAAGAGAATCGCCTAACCCCAGGCGTTGGAGGTTGCTATGAGCTGTGTGACGCCATGGCACTCTACCGAGGGCAATAAAGTGAGACTCCGTCTCTACAAAAAAAAAATAAAATAAAAGGCATTTATTCATTCATTTGCTCATTAATTTTCTCTCTCACCCTGTCTCATACTCTCACACATATGACCTACTTACCACATGTCACTGTGCTCGGCTAGGTGCCACGGCTCATACCTGTAATCCTGTATTATGGGAGGCCAAGGAGGAAGGATTGCTTGAGCTTGAGCCCAGGAGTTCAAGATCATCCTGAGCTTGTCTCTACTAAAAATAAAAAAATCAGCCAGGCTTGGGGGTGGATGCCTGTACTCCTAGCTACTTTAGAGGCTAAGGCAAGAGGATCGCTTGAGCTCAGGTGTTTGAGGTTGCGCTATGATGCTGCTGTTGCACTCTACCCAGGGTGACAGAGAAAGAGTATTTCTCCAAAAAAAAAAAAAAATAGTCACAGTGCTCACTATACTTAGATCTTATATAACCCTTGAAACAACATATTGAAGCAGATAACATTATCCCTGTTTCAGAGTTGAATAAACTGAGCCTTAGAGACTTCCTGATGTAGAACACATGATCTTTCCAATGAAATTATTTCTATTATGAAAGTACATACAGATTGCTATGAGAATATTGAAAAGGAAGCAATTAATTTAATTTTAATTGTGTGTTAGGAGTATAGAAAGGGAATAAATAGGGTTGTGGGAATGGTCAGGAAAGATTTCAGAGAGGACATGGCTATGAAATAGGAATCAAATATGTCATGTGGACAGAATGTGGACTAATTTATTCTAGGCAAGGGAAAAGCATAGAGGCAGGAATAATAATGATATATTGAAGGAATAATGAAGAATATACAGTCTTGAGCATAAAGTTGAGGATGAGATCTTCAAAATTATATGCTCTGCTCTTTGAAAGACATTCTTATGAAAATGAAAAGACAAATTGAAGGCTGGAAGAAATTATTTGCAAAACACATACCTTATTAAGAACTTGTATCTAGAATACATAAAGAACTCTCAAAATTCAGTCTTGGAGGACAAACAACCCAGTGAAAAAATATTCAAACAGATACTTCCTCATATCAAAGAAGACAAAGGTAGAACATAGTCATGTGAAAAGAAGTTCAACATTATTAGACATTAGGGAAATGCAAAACTAAAACCACAAGGAGATAAAGCTACATACCTATTAGAATGAGCTAAAATTTAAAAGGCTTAATACTAGGGGCTGGCAAGAATGTAGAGCAGCTGGAAACCACATACGTTACTGATAGGAATGCAAAGTGGTACAGACACTTTTGAAGACAGTTTAGTAGTCTACTGTAAATGAATACATGTACTTACCATATGACCCAACAATTCTATTCCTATGTATTTACCCAAGAGAAGCGAAAACATAAATACACAAAAGCTCCAGTATGATGAATGTTCATAGTAACTGAGATTCAGGCAACAATGTCCATGAATCTTGCAACATTATTCTAACTAAAAGGAGCCAAACATCAAAACCAATTTGTGTAAGTCCATTTATGTGATATTCTAGTAAGGCAAAACTATATAAGAAAGTTTCTGATCAGTAGTTGCCAGAAATTGGGAATAGGGGAGGGAATTGACTGCAAAGGGGGATGGAAAGGAATATTTTGTGGTGATGGAAATGTTCTTTATCTTGATTATGCTACTTTATTAGCACTAAAGTATCTCTAACACATATCCTTATTTTTCCCTAAAAAGTTTTGGCAAAAAAATGTGCATTATACATGGAAGAATACAGTACTCAGTTTTTGTAGTCTTCAAATTGCTTATATTAGTGCCTTACGCATAGTGGATATTAATATAGATGTGAGATTTTAGGATTGGAAAGGTTTGTATGAGTCATTTAGTCTAGTGGGTTTATTTTATAGGTTTGAAAATTTAAACTTCAGGAAGGCTGCCCTGCCCATCATCCCACAAATTGTAGCAGAGAACAGAACAGACAGTCACTGTCTTTTAATTGTCAGCTCAGTATGCCTTGCATTAAAGTTTAAACAGTTTTGTTGTATGCACGAGTAATTTTCTGGTGAGCACAGAAAAAGTGTCTTGATTTGGTCAAAGGCTGTCCAATATAAGACGCAAAGAGGTAAACAGAAAACATAGTTGCTCATGAATATTAACTGATAATCTTTATTGATGGTTATGTTTCATAAATGACTGGAGCTTTTGTTCCCTGAAAACATATTTTAGAGGTTTCACTTTCCTACTAATTATAATCATTAAGTTTCTTTCAGTGTTAAGGGAAACATTAATTTTGTGGGAGAAAGACTTCTCTTTTAATCTCATAGACGCAATTAAACATTCTCCTCCTAAACAATCTAGACCTTAATAAAAGAGTGTTTTTTGCTCTCAGACACTCTTCTTTAAATAATCTCAAATCCTGTAGGACCCACAGACACTGTAAATAATGTTGTATAGAATGAGCTGAAACTGGGTGTGGTGTCATGTACCTGTAGTCCTAGCTACTATTGTGGCTGAGTAGGAGGATCATTCTAGTCCAAAAGTTTGAATCTGGGCAACATAGTGAAAACCTATCTCTAAAAATAAAAATTAAGCAAATGGGCCAGGCACGGTGGCTCGTGCCTGTAATGCTAGTACGTTGGGAGGCCCAGGTGGGTGGATTGATTGAGCTCACTGGTTTGAGACCAGCCTGAAAAATAGCCAGGCATTGTGGCAGGCACCTGTAGTCTAGCTACTCAAGAGACAGGCAAGAGTATCGCTTTAGCCCAAGAGTCTGAGGTTGCTGTGAGCTATTATGCTGTGGCACTCTATCAAGGGCAGCAAAGTGAGACTCTGTCTCAAAAACAAAAAGCAAATAAAATGAACTGAAATTTCTGAAATCTTTTTGTCTGAGAACCTGCAAATAGTCATGTTTATGAATCTTTTAATTATAGGTGTTATGCTAATAACTTTTTAATATAGATTTATGTGTATAATCAACAAGATATGAAAGGTTTATATCTTTGAATTTGTGAGGTGAAAAATGGGACAGAGGGAAAAGCAATGTGGGATTGCTTTGTAGTCTTTCTCATCAAACCACCTTTTTTCCCCCTTTCTTTCTTTTTTTTTTTTTTTTTTGGTAAGTTGTATTCCAGAGCGGTTTTAAAAATCTTCAGGGCAGGGTGTGGTGGCTCACGCCTATAATTCTAGCACTTGGGAGGCTGAGGCAGGTGGATTGTCTGAGCTCACGAGTTCGAGACCGACCTGAACAAGAGCAAGACCCCCTTCTCTAAAAAAAAAAAAATAGCCGGCGCTGTGGTGGGCGCCTGTAGTCCCGTTACATGGGAGGCTGAGGCAAGAGAATCATTTGAACCCCAGAGTTTGAGGTTGCTGTAAGCTAAGACGCCAAGGGTAACCCTCCTCCTTCCCCCCCAAAAGTTCCTCTTCTTATAGAACCTTAGTCTGATTTTTCTCAAAGGAATAGCTCTCATAGTTTAAGCAAGAAATTATTATAGGAACTATAATGTTTTAAAAAGGAAATAAATAGGGTGGTGCCTGTGGCTCAAAGGAGTAGGGCTCCGGCCCCATATGCTGCAGGTGGTGGGTTCAAACGTGACCCCAGCCAAAAAAACGGCAAGAAAAAAGCTAAATGAGATATTATTGCACATTTTGTTTCTTTGGGGTAGCAGGTTTGATTCCTTGTTATATCTACTCTGAGATCGGCTCAGTCTCATTTTACTCAAGTTTTTGGCACCACCTTGTGTCGATATTTTTAACTTTAAAAAAATGGCAACATGTCTTAATGTGAAATGTATTGTAGCCTGTTTTTCCCCATAGTCATGTACACTTTGAGGCCCAGACAGTATCTGTAATTTGATTCTGTAATAGTCACTCAGTGATAGGATAGGGGTAATGCTTTATATCTTAGTGCTTGTAACATTACAGCAGCCTGCTACATTCTGCTTAGAAATGGTCAGTGTAGTCAAAGTATCCAACTTTCACTAAGTTTCTTCTCTGAAAGGAAGTAATTAGAATATATTAATAGCCATTTGTTTTATTTGGGCAGAATCCCACTACTCCATGTTTAGTTGCCTTTCTGAAATTACAAAGGTTTAAAACTATAAATTTAAATAGTAACTTTCTTGTGAATGACCTTGAAAAGGAGGTATTAGTTAAAACTTGGAAGTAGGAAGAAAGATTGAAACAACTACTTAAAACGATCTGTTTTTCAGACATTTAAATGTCAGGTAAAATGTTGTAAATCTGTTTTCAGTTTATTGGAGTGTAGCATACTAAATGGAATGCCTTTTCCCCCCTTTTTTTGCCAACTATTTTTCTCCTGAACAGGCCAAAATCCACTTAGAGAAATTTCTGACTTAGGTTTGTGCTCTTTTCTCTTTTCCTTCTCCTCCACTTCCCTCCCCTCTGTTCCGCTCCATCCACTCCTCTCTTCTCAACTTTCTCAGCTGTCTTGTTACTAAACACTGGAAGGTGTTAGAGAAAAGTTGCTATTAAAAACAAAAAGCAAAGACAATTATACTCAGGACAACATTTGAAATACCTGTATTGATCTGTGAGGTAAAGTATTAGATGAAATGATTTATGGTAATAACTTAGTTTATGTTACATAGAAGTATGTGAATGTAAAATGTCCTAGTTTCCAGTGTAAAGGTAGGCATTGTAATATCAAACAGAATTAATGTATGTCTAAGTTAGTCTCTGACAGGTTAGTTTTTCTGAAACTCATTAAATCTGGGGAAATGTTTTCTTTTTTTCTTGGCAGTACCTATGATCTCTAGAAAATTATAAGAACTTTACTTCTGTCTTTGAAGGAATATCTGGTTATAGTACCAGCTCCCTTGCTGTAAGCACCTGGAGAATGGGATAAAATATATGAAACAACTATTCGTAGGTATTGGGTAACAGGGAATTTGGGCCTCCAGTTTCTGCGAAATGTAAGCCAATGAAGTGAGCCATATAGTTTTCCCTGATTTCTGTCAAGAGGCAATTTCTGTATAAGCATTCAGGAAAAGGGAGCCCAACAGCCTTGCAGAGCTAAAAAGAAGAGCTAGGAGATCCTTTGGACTGAGAAGACTGGATTGTGTAAGGCAGAGTAGAGTTTGGAGTGTATAAGGCAGAGGAGAAGAAGAAATTTGGGTGGTACTCCCTGCAACTCTTTGGCTGAATAATAAACTGTACATGATTGGGTAAGTGGAGTAATTCCTTGAGGTTATACGTATTACTAGGAAACTACTAATTTCCAGAGAAAAAAGGGACTTAATTGAACCCGTGGGACAATTAGTTAAGACCCCCAGAAGGAATGTTTTTCATGTCAGTATTTAAAACTGAGACATTTAAAAACTACTTATTTCTTAGTTAGAAAATGACAATAATGAAAACATTGCATGTTAGTGTAAAATTCTCGATGAAAACTAAATTTTAAAAAACAAAAGGAATGAGAAAGTGGTATTGTTTTATATTTTGCAGACTCTTCAATATCTGTCTGTATAGACAACAGCTACATTCTTATATCTGCTTCTCCGATCATTGTTTTGCAATATGTTACTTCTGTTGAAGTATATAAAGAAATTGCCACCTAAAACATATATATTGTTGAATGGAAGAATATTTTAATAGCCAGATAATTGTGGATATTCTTTTTTTTTGAGACAGAGTTTCACTTTGTCTCCCTCGGTAGAGTGCTGTGGCATCACAGCTCACAGCAATCTCCAGCTCTTGGGCTTAGGTGATTCTCTTGCCTCAGCCTCCTGAGTAGCTGAGACTATAGGTGCCCGCCACAACACCTGGCTATTTTTTTGTTGCAGTTTGGCCGGGGCCAGTTTTGAACCCGCCATCCTCGGTATATGGGGCTGTCACCCTACTCTCTGAGCCACAGGTACCACCTTATTTGATGCTACATCAAAACTTGACAAGTCATAGTTTCATAAAGGTCAGTTGCAGTATAAAATATGAAACCAGTGAAATATTAATGTTCTATTAAAACCATCAAGGTATGTGATACATTTAGATGTCTTGCACTTGAAGTACATGATTTCGTAATATGATTCTCTGTCATTTGGAAACATTGGCTCACTTTATTAGGCAATATTAATATTAACTAATGTCAATAAACATTAGTTAATATCATTCTTACAGGAAAATATTTCAGTATTGAGAAGATGTCCGGCCATTAGTGTGGGTAGGAATTATTTAAAACATGGGTTTTAGTTTGAAGGCTTAAATTTTATCATCAACAACCAATGTTCTCAGTTGTTTTACTTGAATTTACAGGCTCATTTAGTCCATTTTTGAGAAAACAGCTGGTCTGAATATCTATCTTAGTCCATTTTCTGATACTATCACAGAATAACATAGACCGTCTAATTTATTAAAAAAAGAGATTTATTTTCACAGTTTGGAAGTTGGGAATTCCAAGAGTATGCCAATGGCATCTGGCGAGGAGCATCTCTTGGTAGAAGGTATCACATGTCAAGGAAATATGTGAGACAGAGAGGAAATCAGGCCAAACTCAGCCTTTTATCAGAAATTTACTCCCCTAGTAACTAACCCTCTGTAGTGATAACAGCATTAATCCTTCAACCGCTGAGCTATGGGCGCTGAGTCAAGACCCTACTTCTTAATACTGTTATAATGGCACTTAAGTTTCAAAGTGAGTTTTAGCAGAGATATTGAAAGTATAGCAATATCATAGTTTGTCAGACATTATTGGAGTAAAAATGGTGTTCTGTGACTAAACAGACAAAGTCATGTGCAGCACAAGGACATTTCAGCCAACAACAGACCATGTAACTACAACGGTGGTTCCATAAGATTATGATGCCATATCTTTTATGTATGTTTTCTGTATTTAAATATGTTTGCCACTGTGTTACAGCTACCTACAGTCTTTAGTATAGTAATACCCTGTATAGGTCTGTAGCCTAGGAGCAAATGGCTGTGCCATATAGCCTCAGTGTATTGTAGGCAATACCATGTAGTTTGTGTAAGTACACTCTGTGATGTTCATACAGTAAAATCACTTAATGATATATTTCTCAGAAGGTATCCCTGTCAATAAACAAGCATGACTGTACTTCTCCTTAAGGCAACCATTATGCTTTAGTAGATAATGGAAGTGCTTTTAGGTACTTCCCATTTCATGCACAATATTAAAAACATCAAACATCAAGATTTTATAAAAATAATCATTTTTGTTAGTTTATGAAACACATACTTAAATGAAAAGTTTTTTTTTTTTTTTTAATTTTCTAAATGCACACGTTTGGTGATGAATAATGTAGTACAATGACCACTGTTCAGCCTAGTACCCATACTTTAATTTTGGTAAGACATCATAGCTTTACCCAACATTGCTTTTGTATCATCAGTCTCAAGGAACCTCAGGAATCTGTTACTACACCTTTTTAAAAATCAAAAGTGTAGTTTATTGTATCTCAGACAAGAAGCAATACAATTAATCAAAGTATGCACCTAAACTATCAAGACAATTTTGCCATCTTAATAGTAGCTTGTTCATGACAATAATGAAGAAGCTTGGAAACTAGAGGTGTTGAAATTGTAAAAGGCGGCTTCTACAGCTTGTTTAGAATTGAGTATTTTTCTTTGTGAGAAGTGGTCCAAAGCCCAAAAGAAGTTGGTAGTCAGTGAAAGGTCTGGTGAACATGGTAGATGATAGAGAGTTTCTAAGTTCAGCTGTGTAGTTTGAGCAGTGGTGTGTGTGTGATGTGGTCCAGTGCTTTCTCGCAAGAGGATTAGCCTGTTTCTTGCCCAGTCTTGGCTGCTTAATAGCAAACATCCTCATTATTTTGTCCAGTTGGCTATAATAGATATATGCTGTGATTGATTGACCAGGCTTCATGAGGCTGTAGTGAGTAGTTCCAGCTCTAGACAATCGGAAACCATTAGCTTTTTTGGATGAATATTCAGTTTGGGACTGTGTTTTGGCACTTCATCTTTATCCAACCATTGTGCTAATTGCTTGTGATTGTCAAAAACAATCCATTTTTCTTTATGTGTAACAATATGGTGTCAAAATGGTTCACATTTCATGTTTATGTCATCACAACAAAGAAAGGCAAGCCTTGCGATGATTTCTATGCTCATACTCATTTAAATCACACTGAACCCATCTCTCCAGCTTCTTAAACCTTCTATTGTTACACTTTTGAGAATCACTGTTCTAGATCCATTTTCAAAAATCTTGTAAAATTGTCTCAAAAGAATCAACCTGATATACCCCAAATTTAAGTGCCTGCCATAATAAACTTCTACACTCCTTAAAGGCAAACCATTAAGTCCAGATACTTTAGTGTAATTTTCATAATGTAAAAAAATTAGTAGACATAAGAAGTAGCAACATGTAATTCATATCCCGAAGAAAAATTAGAAAATAAAAATATGTCTATAAATGGAAAAGATAATGGAATTAGCAGATGAGGATTTAAAAACAAGTCTTATAAATACATTTAAGAATTCAGGGAAATCAAGAATTTAATGAGGAATTAGTGAAAAATACTGAAAAATAACAAAATGAAAATTCTGAAGCTAGAAATAGAAGTTGTACAATTAAAAATTTCCTCTGATGGATTTGATAGGTTATTCATGAAAAGGTCAGTGAATCTGAAGACATAGTGGTAAGAACAATGCAAACTGAAGCACACACAGCAAAACTATTGGGGGGCAGGGAGTTGGGAGGGAAGAATAGAGCCTAAGTGACTTGTAGGTAAACATAAAATGGAGTAAGGAGTGATTAGAGGCCCTCAAATAAAGGCTGGGCAAGGTGGCTCACACCTGTAATTCCAGCTCTCTGGGAGGCCCAGGCGGGTGGATTGCCTGAGCTCACAGGTTTGAGACCAGCCTGAGCTAGAGGGAAACCTTATCTCTAAAAATAGCTGGGCATTGTGGCCAGGCATTGTGGTGGGTTGGTGGCTGCCTGAACTCAGAAGCCTGAGGCAAGAGAATCGCTTAAGCCCAAGTGTTTGAGGTTGCTGTGAGCTATGACAGTATGGCACTCTACTCACGGCAGCAAAGTGAGATTCTGTCTCAAAAAAAAAAAGAGGCCTCCTAAATAGAGAGTAGCATGGAAAGGGCAAAGTTTTATAGAAAGAATAGCCTAATCCTAGCCAAATTTGATGAAAAGTTATAAACTCACAATTTTTGCTCAGTAACAAAACCCAGCAGTAACTTAAAGGAAACTACATTATAATCAAGTTGTAGGAAATCAGTGGAAGAAAAATTATAAAAGCAGCCAGATGTAGGGAAACAAAAACACATTTCAGGCTAGGCATGGTGGCTCATGCCTATAATCCTAGCACTCTGGGAGGCTGAGGACAGAGGATCACTTCAGCTCAGGAATTGGAGACCAGTCTGAGTATGAGTGAGACCCCGTCTCTAAAAATAGATGGACATTATGGCTGGTACCTGTAGTCCCAGGTGCTTGGCAGGGTGAAGCAGGGGGATCATTTGAACCTAGGAGTTTGAGGTTGCTGTGAGCTAGGCTGACACCAGACACTCTAGCTTAGGCAACAGAGTAAGACTCTATCTTAAACAAAACAAATCAAAACACATTTCATATAGTGAAAGAGAGGTTTAAACATATAACTAGTCTTTTTATCACAAGCAATGCAAATCAGGAGACAATGCAGTGATACTTTTAAATGCTGAAGGAATAAAATGTTAATTTGATCCTATGTCCAGCAATGTAGACTAAAGATATTTTTCAGATTTAAAAAAGCTACAAGAGATGTTCATGGTTGAAGAAAAATGATACTTGGGCATGACACCTGTAGCACAGTGGTTACGGTGCCAGCCACATACATGGAAGTTGGCAGGTTTGAACCTGGCCCGGACCAGCTAACCAACAATGACAACTGCAACAAAAAATAGCTGGGTGTTGTGGCAGGAGCCTGTAATCCCAGCTACATGGGAGGCTGAGGCAAGAGTTTGAGGTCGCTTTGAGCTATGACAACATGGCACTCTACCAAGGGTGACAAAGTGAGACTATCTCCAAAAAAAAAAAAATTCTTGAAATGATAATCAACATTTTAAAGTAGAAATCTAGTGTATTGTAGCATTTATAAAGTATGTCAAAATATAGGCATGACAGCAATAATGCCAAAACAGGAAAGGGGGTGGAAGTATACTGTTATAAGACAAAGTCCTCTCTTAATTGAACATAGGCTGTGTTAAAACTGCGTGGTGTAAACCTTAGAGCAGTCACTAAAGTAGTGAATGTAGATAATTGTTATTAAGCCAAGGGTTGAGTTGAAATGGAATAATAAAAAAATAAAAAATGCAAGTGAAGGCTGAAAAGATGGTAGCAGATATAAAAAATCAGGACCAACAGAAAACACAGTAAGACCATATAGGTAATTATAATAAATGTAAATGATTTCACATTCTAATTAGAAAGTAGAGAATTTTAGACTGAATGAAAGAGGGAAAACCATTTATATGATGTTTCTAAGAAATATACCTTACATATAAAATACAAGCATTGAGAAATAAAAATTCAACATAAAAAAGAATTGAAAAATATCCATGAAAATCATAATCATTATAAGCTGATGTGGCTGTGTTAATATTAGGTAAACTAGACTCTGGACAAATATTATGAGGGATAAATGGGGATGTTTCATGATGATGAAAATACCAACTCATCAAGAAGACACAGGTATCCTAAATGAGTACAAGCTACACATTGTAGCTTTTGTTTATCTGAAATACGAGAAAGCAAAGACTGGTAGAACTGAAATGAGAAATGGACAGATCCACAATTCTAGATGGAGGTTACGTAGATGGTAGAAAATATGCTATGTCCTAAAACAAGTCACAAAAAATTTTAAAAATCACTTGAGACATGTTCTCTCACAATAATGGAAATAGAAAGCAAAAGAATCTAGAAAATCCCAAAATATTTGGAAACTAAGCCACATATTCCTAAATAAACCACAAGTCAAATAAAAAGTCATTAGGGAAATTAGAAAATATTTTGAACTGAATTATGATGAAAACATGGCATATCAACCTTTAATACCAACAAGTTAGTATTGACAGGGAAACTTAAGGTTTAAATGCTTATTTACAGAAGAAGAAATTTGTAAGAGCAATGATTAAATGTTTTACCTAAGATGTAGAAAAAGTCTTCACTTCCTCTGCCAACCAAGGTGGCATAACAGGAAACAGATTAACCTTCACTCCTATAAGAACTAAAAGATTCACCTAGAGGCTTAGGGGGAAACAAGTCTGGAAGTAGTGTCTGTTCCTACCAGCTAGATTGGAAAACCTTATTATTCACAGGGTTTTTGTGTTTCTTTGGTAATGGAGAATGATTAGCCTTAGATTAAATATCGTTCAGGTATTGACTAATGTATTTTAACAGCAAAACCCAAAAGGATTGAATTGTGTTCATGTAACTTAACTGCATCCTAGAACAAAGTTCAGAATATTTATAAAAATAAAAAAATATCCAGTATCCAACGGTATAAAATTCACAGTGTCCAGACATTTAGGAAAATCTGGCCATAATGAGGAGAGAAATCAATCAGAGCCAACCCAGATCTACAGCAGATGTTAGAATGAACAGATAATGACCTTAGAACAGTTACTATAACTGTATTGCCTATTTTCAAAAAGGGAAAAAGATTTAACATGATAAATCATTCAAAATATGAAAATGACACAAATTGAGCATCCAGAGATGGAGCCTGATATCTGAGATGAAAAGCATACCCGATGAGGTAACAGCAGGTCTGATTGGGAAGAAAAGAGATTGGTGAACTTGAAAATACCACAGTGGAAACCACTTTTGCAGTTTCTTACAAACTTAAAAATATACTGGCTATCCCTCTCCTAGTACATACTCTAGAGAAATGAAAGCGTATGTCCATCAAAGACATGTACATTATTGATTATAGTAACTTTGTAATAGCCCAAACAGGAAACAATCCCAAATGTACATTAAATAGTGGACATATAAGGAAATTACTGATTTGATTGATTTCTGCTCTTACTCATATTATTTTCACTGAATATTCATACTCAATATGAATATAGAATTCATACAGTGGAATACTTAGAAATAAAAGGAAAAGATTATTGTTACGAGCAACAATGTGAAGGAATCTTCATTTCTTTTGAGTGAAATAAGCCAGATAAAAGGAATATGTTCTGAAATTCCATTATATAAAATTCTAGAAAATCCATATTAATCCATAGTTACAGAAATGAAATAAGTGATTCTCTAGGGAAGAAGCTGGACATGGTATAGAGGAATTACCAAAGGGAGGGCACAAGGAAACCATTGGAGGATGATGACTAAATTCAAACCATGATTATACTAATGGTTTTTTTGTTGAATACGATTGTCATGACTTATTAAATTATAGATTTTAAATATGCACAATTTATTTTATGTCAGCCATATCTCAATAAGGCTGTTAAGAAATTTATTAGAAGAGCAAATCAAATGCAAAGCAAGTATAGAGAGAAAATAATTTGAGTAACAGCAGAAATCAATAAAATAGAAAATGGCAGTAGAAAAGTATATAAAGTGAATAAAACCCAAAGCTATTTTTGAGAAGATTAATAAAATCAATAATTCTTTTGCAAGTGTACACAAGAATAGAAAACACAAGTTATTCATACTGGAAATGAAAGAGGTGCCTAGAGACATTACATGTACTTGTAAGGCCATAGTAAGAACAAACTTACACCAGTAAATTTAACAACTACTTGAAACTTAAAAGATTAGAAAGTTTGTTTTTTTGTAGAGACAGAGTCTCACTTTATTGCCCTTGGTAGAGTGCCGTGGCGTCACACAGCTCACAGCAATCTCCAACTCCTGGGCTTAGGCGATTCTCTTGCTTCAGCCTCCCAGTTAGCTGGGAGTACAGGCACCCACCACAACGCCCGGCTATTTTTCTATTTTGCAGTTCAGCCGAGGTTGGGTTTGAACCCGCCACCTTCGGTATATGGGGCTGGCGCCCTACTTGCTGAGCTACAGGCGCCGCCCCTTAAAGGCATAAATTACCACACCCACAGAAGAAAAACGTCTGAATAGCTTTATATCAAACATATAAGTTGAGCTAACTATCAAAACTTTCCCACAAAGAAAACCCCAAGCCCATATGTCTTCACTGGTAAATTCTATCTAATATTGAAGGAGGAAGTATTAGTAATCCATCACAAAATAGAGGTGAAACATATCCTAATTTATTTTATGAGGCCCATGTTACCTTTATACAAAAATCCAACAAAGATATTACAGGAAAAGAAAATATTTCGTACAACTATAGGGTTAAAAGTCTTTTAAAATTTGCAAATTGAATCCAGTCAAATATAATAAATTCTATACATATGTATACATTATGGCCCAGTGGGCTTTGTCCCTGTTTTAACAGCCTTGTTAATCTATCACTAGTGATAGATCAGTACTTATTAGTACTATAAATGAGAAAATTCATTTGAAATTCATTTGAAAATTCATTTAAATAGTTGGAGGAAAAAGCATTTGACAGTATTCAACGTCTATTTTATGTTTTAGAAAAACAAAACTTGGCCAGGTGTGGCGGCTTACACCTATAATCCTAGCATCCTGGGAGGCTGAGGCAGGATGATCTCTTGAGCTCAGGAGTTCAAGACAAGCCTGAGCAAGAGCGAGATCCTGTCACTACTAAAAATGAAAAATTAAAGAGAAAGCAATTTCACTGTTATAAGATAAGATATTTCATGTAAAGTATTAACTCTGCCCCTCTTGAAAGAGAACTTGCTTTCTCTTTTGTCTTGTGATTTTTTTTGAGGTGAAATTTAACTTTTTGTGTGAGTAGTACTATTATACCTATCTTGAGTGTCTTGCTTGTACTGTATCACATCATACCTTTGTTTAAATCTTAATAAACTGTTCACTTGTTAAAAAAGAAAAAAAGAAAAAGAAAAGAAATAATTACCTAATTTAAGGTCATGGTGACTTTTTCTTCTATGTTTGATTCTAAGAGTTTTGTGATTTTAATTCATATGTTTGTGTCTTGCATTCACTTTTAATTGATTTCTGCATATGGAGTAAAGTATGTGTCTAAAAACATTCTTTTGCATATGAATATCCAGTTGTCCTTGTACCCTTTGTTGAAAGGACTGATTTTTTTCCCCATCAAATGGCACTGGCACTCTTGTTAAGATCAATTGATAATAAACATTAAGACTTTATTTCTGGACTCTTACCTCCGTTTCACTGATCTATATTTCTATCGCTATGCCAGTGCTAAATTGCCTTAATTACTGTAGCAGTGTACTAAGTTTTAAAATCGGGATGTATACATCTTTCAAATTTGTTCTTCTTTTTCAAGACTCTCTTGTATCATTTTGCATTTCCATATGAATTTTAGGATAAATTGTCAATTTCTGCAAAAGAAGGAGTTGCAAATTTTTTTTTGTTTTTTGCAGTTTTTGGCCAGGGCTAGGTTTGAACCTACCACCCCCGGTATATGGGGCCAGTGCCCTACTACTCCTTTGAGCCACAGGTACCGCCTGGAGTTGCAATTTTTATAGAGATTGCATTGAAGCAATAAATCGGTTTGGGAAATACTGTTATCTTAACAATATTGAGTCTTCTGATCCATGAACATAGAATGCTTTATATTTATTCAGATCTTCTTTAATTTTTAGCAAGGTGTTGTAGTTTTCAGTATGCTAACTTTGAAATTCTCTGGTTGTATTTATTTCCAAGTATACTGATTGTTTTAATGCTGTCATAAATGAAATTAAAAAAAAAATTCAATCTCACATTTTACATTGCTAGTATATAGAAATACCGTTATCTTCTTGTGTATTGATCTTGTATCCTGAAACTTTGCTGATTGTGTATATTAGTTCTAATAGTTTCCTTTTTGTGGATTTCTTAGAATTTTCTGTGTATGGTATCATGTCTGTGAAAGGGCTAAGTTCTTCTTTTCTCATCTGGATGCCTTTTATTTCTCTTTCTTGCCTGATTTCCCTGGCTGGATCTATAGTACAATGTTGAATAGAAGTGGTGAAAGCAGATATCCTTGTAATGTACCTGATCTTAGGGGGCAGTATCTTCTCTTTCACCATTAAGTATGATGTTAGCTGTGGGTTTTTAATAAATGACCTTTATTAAGTTTAAGAAATTCCCTTCTATTCCTATTTTATTCAGTGTTATTTTTAATTATTATTATAAAAGAGTGTTGGATTTTATCAAATGATTTTTCTGAGATGAGTGTGTAGTTTTTTCCTTTATTCTATTATTAAATAATACAGCATATTACATTGATTTTCACATGTCAAACTAGCCTTGCATTCCTGAGATAAATCCCACAATGTAATTGTTTTGTTTGTTACTAAATTATTTTTTAATTTTTACTTTTTAATTATAAATTAACAAATTTAGTTGTATATATTTTTTGAATACAAAGAGATGCTGTGATTTACAAATAGAATGTGGAATAATTAAATCAAGCTAATTACTTGTTGCTGAATTCTCTTTGCTAGTATTTACAGGGACTTTTGTGTCTATATTCATAAGGGATATTGATCTTTAGTTTTCTTTCTTGCGCTGTGTTTATCTGCCTTGGAATCTGGGTAGTTCTGAATTCATGGAGTGGGTTGGGATGTGTTCCCGCCTGCATTATATTTTGGAAAAGTTTATGAAGGGTTGATTTAATGGTTCTTTAAACGTTTAGTAGAATTCACCAGTGAAGCCATCCAAGCCTGGGCTTTCTTTTATGGCAAGATTTTGATTACTATTGTACTCTCTTTTCTTGTTACAGGTCTATTTAAATTTTGGTCTTGAATCAATTTTGGTAGTTTATGTCTCTCTAGGAGTTTGTTCATTTTTATCTAGGTTATAGTATTTGCTATGTATAACTGTTCATAATATCCCCTAATAATTTTTCTTTCTATAAGCCAGGCAGTGATGTCTCCTATTTATTTTTTGATTTTATTAGTGTAAGTCTTCTTTTTTTCTTCTCAGCCTCGCTAAAGGTGTGTCAGTTTAGTCGATCTCTTGAAGCACAAACTTTTGGTGTTGTCGATTGTCTCTTTTGTTCTTCTATTCTGTATTTTATTTATTCCTACTATAGTCTTTATTCTTTCCTTTTTTCTGCCTGCCTTGGGTTTACTTTGCTGTCATTTTTCTAATTACTCAGGTGTAGAGACAGGTTATTGATTTGAAATTTTTTTCTTTTCCTTCCCATATCTACAAATTCCTCTTTTTTTTCTTTTTTTTAAAGACAGAGTCTCACTTTGTCACCATCAGTAGAGTACTGTGGCTTGAGAGCTCACAGCAACCTCCAGCTCTTGGTCTTAGGTGATTCTCTTGCCTCAGCCTCTGGAATAGCTGGGACTACTGGCACCCGCCACATGCCCGGCTATTTTTTTGTTGCAGTTTGGCCAGCACTGGGTTCAAACCCACCACCCTCAGTATATACCACCCAGTGCCCTACTCCCTGAGCCACAGGTGCCGCCCTACAAATTCCTCTCTTAGCACTGCTTTTGCTGTATCCCAGAAGTTTGGATATGTGTGTTTTTTATTTCATTTGTCCCTGTTTCCCATGTGATTTCTTCTTGAACCCATTTGTTAGTTTAGGAGTGTACTGTTAAAATTCACATACTGGTTAATTTTCAGTTTTCCCTCTGTGATTGATCTGTAGTTTCATTCCATTGTGAACAGAATAGGTACTATATATGACTTTAATCTTTTTTTGATTATGAATAATAATTTGCTGGTGTTATTTTTTTTTTCAATTTCAAATTTTTTAATTATAAGACTTGCCTTGTGGCCTATACATGGTCTGTCATAGGGAATATTCCCCATGCACTTGAGAAGTATGTGTTGTGCTGTTGGATGGTATTCTCTGGGAGTCTGTTAGGTATAATTGGATGACAGTGTGGTTTAATCTTCTATTACCTTGTTGATTTTTTGGGGTTTTTTTGCGGTTTTTGGCCGGGGCCTGGGTTTGAACCCGCCACCTCTGGCTTATGGGGCCCACAGCCCTACTCCTTTGAGTCACAGGCACCACCCCCTTGTTGATGTTTTTTATCAATTTAATGAGTCACTTCTCTTTTACCGCCTTCAACAGTCTCTGCCTTTTAATAGTTTGACTATGGGTCTTTGACCTTTATCAAACTTGGAGTTTGTTGAATTTCTTGATTGGTTACTATTTATCATATTTAAGTTCGGGGTCATCCTTTTTCTAAAAAAATTTTTTCTGCCTCATCTTCTCTTCTCCTGTAACTCCCATTATGTATATGTTGGTACACTTAATTCCAAGTTTACTAATTCTTTCTTTTCCAGTTCAAATCTGTCATTGAGCCCCTCCAGTGACATTTTCATTTCAGCTGTTTTACTTATAACTCTAGAATTTCTAATTAATTTAAAAAAAAAACCACTTCTATCAATTGATGTTCTTAGTTGATAAGACATCATTCTTATACTTTTCCTCTCATTCTCTGTGTATATTTTATGTGCTGGTCTTTCCTTTTAAGCTTTTTGTCTCTTGTTAGCGCCAACAGGTTTTAAGGATACCCTCCTACACTTGCTTTGTTATTTAATTGTCAACCCTGCTGCACTTGCCTTGTTATTTAATTGTCATGGGCTGTTTTCACAAATGCTCTGTGGGTAGGGTTGTTTACATACAGTTAACTCTCAGTCACATTTCATAAAGACAAGCCCTGAGAGGTGAGCTTCTACCAAGCTTCCAGACAGGTAGAATGAACAGTTCTCTGGGGATGAGGGAAAGAGATCCAGTCCCATTTCACATTCTCCAGGGCCTGGAAGGCTGAGAGTTTTTACATCGTTGCAGAGCTGTTAGATTTTGAGGCTTCCATGAAGCTGGGAAAGTGAGAAGGAATTAAGGCAAATCAAAATGCCACCAGCCCACTTGTTCTAAACAAGATTTAACCCTTTTTTTTTGAATAATCAATTTTTGGATTGTTTTAGCCTTTAGTTAGTTTCCTGGGTTCTGAAAAGTGGGTATTGATAATTCGTGTCAGTGCACCCATTGCTTTTATGGAGGTGCAGAATTTCGGAGTTCTTTACTTCTTCATTCTCGAAGTGATATCTTTCTCCTTTAATCCCACATATATTTTAAATCTGATATAACTCACTGTTTATCTTCCTTTCAACCTATAAACATTATAGTGAATGCAGTATTCGGGAGACAGATGGAGGAACCAGACGGTTTGTGGCCTTAGGGCACTGACACCCTAGGGAGACAGACCTGTTTCCAGCTAACTTTCCCTTGAGGCAGGATGAATTCAGGCAGAGCATCCAGGATCAGATTCACTCCTGCCTAGAGGAAGAGAGGGTTCCCGGAGGAAGCTTTTGAGCTGGGCTAGGGTTTCAAAAGCCCTAAAATGAAATCACACTCATTCATCAATTGTTGCTGGAGAAGCTCATAACACTTGTGGGTTCGGAGACCTCCCAAATCACAGGAGCAGCAGAGACACCTCCCCCAGTTTGAGTTTAGAGCCCCCAGCAGAGACACCTCCCCCAGTTTGAGTATACTCCTCCAGCGTATGAGTATAGAGTGTGTTTAGGATTTCAGTAGGTAGATATGGGGGGACAGCAGCCCTGGCAGTAGCCACAGTGTCAGGTAAGAGAGGGGGAAATTCAAGAAGCATCCAGTGAGGAATTTGTACTATCTGAAGGCAGTTGGATTTCTTAAATGTTTTTTTTTTTTTTCAAACAGTGTGTAAAATGAGAGAGGAAAACCAGCTGCCCTTATATGTTCTTCTTAGTTTTGTTTAACACTTAGGCAAGTGACAGTAACTGCCAGACTCTTGGCCCTGATCCTAAACTTGGATCAACTACTTTGCCATCTGTGTGGACTGGGCGAGGGCATCTCGACCCCACTGGACTTCTGTTTCATCGTGAAACAGAGCACAATGGCCATCTCATTAAAGTGTCATAGAGGCCGGATGAGATGACAGGTGTGGACCACTGCAACATACTAAATGCTTCCTTTTTATTTTTGAGACAGAGTCTCACTCTGTTGCCCTGGTAGAGTGCTGTGGAGTCATAGCTCACAGAAACCTCAAATTCCTGAGCTCAAGAGATCTTCTTGCCTCAGTTTTTCTATTTTTAGTAGAGACAGGTTCTTGCTCTTTCTCAGGCTGGTCTCAAACTCCTGAGCTCAAACAATCCACCCTCCTTGGCCCCCAGAGTGCCGGGATTACAGGTGTGAGCCACCACACCGAGTCTTAACTAGACGTCTCCTAAATGAAATCTTTTCAATAAAAATGCTCTCCAAATTTTTAAAAAATCCAATTGTTCATGTTTTGTTTTATTCCTCATGTTGATTCTTACAGAGATGTGGACTGCCACAAGATATGGGAAGCATTCAAAAATGCATTTCTTTCAAAGAATCCTTGCAACATTACAGAAGAGGACTACCAGCCACTGATGAAGCTGGTATCTCAGACTGTACCTTGCAACAAGGTAACCTGGAAAGTTATTATTTAAAATTGGGGATAAGGCTCGGCAACCTGTGGCTCAAGTGGCTAAGGCACCAGCCACATACATCTGAGCTGACGGGTTCGAATCCTGCCCGGGCCCACCAAACAACAATGATGGCTGCAACGAAAAAATAGCTGGATGCTGTGGCAGGCACCTGTAGTCCCAGCTACTTGGGAGGCAGAGGCAGGAGACTCGCTTGAGGCCAGGAGTTGGAGGTTGCTGTGAGCTGTGATGTCATGGCACTCTATCCAGGGCAACAGCTTGAGGCTCTGTCTCAAAAATAAATAAATAAATAAATAAAATAAAAAAATGAAATTGGGGATAAGAGCTAGAGGGCAGGGGTCATAGGACCAAATTTGAATGGAGTAAGGGAAGAGGATAAACCCAGACATTGTCATGTGGGTGTGGTTGGTGTGGGGCCACTGGAGGACCGTGATATCATCAGGATTTAGGACATTTGGGGGAGAGAGGTAAGAGATAGAGATGGGGATATGGGAAGAGGAAAGGAGAGTTGGCCCCAAATCAGACAAAACAAACCTAACGCCAAACCCAACTCAAACGAACAAAAATAAGCCAACCTCATACAATTCCCAAACTTCCCCTGACCTCTGATAATAGTAAAAATGATGACAACATCAGTGTGTCCTTGCATAGTGCCTTTTTTGTGTTCATAGAACTCCTAGTCCTTTTCTCCCTGGTCCTTCACAGCCATTTTTTAGAATAGGCATCTCAGGTGCCAGAGTCACCATTTCTCCAAGGAGAAAATCAAGGCGTGGTAAATTTAGATTACCAGTGATTGTCCGAGTTTGACAGACTTGAGAGTGACCCGTTGAAATGTAAATGGCATAAGACGTGGAGCCAGAGAGGCCTGGGTTTAATTAATTACATTGGAGAAGGTCTACCATGGAAGACCTTTTCTAAAGTCAGTTTTTAGGGCAAAATAGTGTTTAAAGTGACAAGATGGTCTTTGTGAAGCCCTTAATCCCCCATGAATAGCCTCTCACACTGTGGTTAGTGAGCTCAAGTTATCGTGCTTCTTCTCGTTGGGGAGCCAAGGATGAGGCCCTGGGAAGAGGTGCCAGGCTGACATTTGTCAAATAAGAGACTATGACAGACAGATGCTGTGGTACTAAGTTTACTGGTGTTACTTCATTGATCCTCCCTGGCATCCCATGAGGGTGTTACAGTCATGGTCATTACCATTTCACAGGTGTGGAAAGGGAGGCTTATTGATGCTTTGGGTGATCAAGGTCAACAAGGCTAAACAGCTAACAGTGGTGGTGCTGGGCTCAAGTGCCCATGCTCTAACCCACCGCCCTCCACTGCCTCCTAGCAAAAATGAAAAGATTCATGGAACAGAATAGTATTCTGAAATTTGACCATCTGTATCCTTAAGAGGCACCCTGAAAATACGCCATGTGTGTGCGTGTGTGTGTGTCTGATGGAGGTAGGGAAGATTTGGGGAAAGTGGAAAAGGTTATGTAGCCTAAAGTGGAAAAGGTTATGAAGAGTGGCCGGGTGCCATGGCTCAGGCCTGTAATCCTAGCACTCTGGGAGGCTGAGCTGGGAGGATCATTAGAGCTGAGGACTTCGAGACCAGCCTGAGCAACAGAAAGACCCCCATCTTTACTAAAGATAGAAAAACTAGCCAGGATTGTGGTAGGAGCCTGCAGTCCCAGCTACTCCAGAGGCTGAGGCAAGAGGGTCGCTTGAACTCAAGAGTTTGAGGTTACTGTGAAGACACCATGGCACT
>CAUYRH010018624.1:0-25107 GCA_963574655.1 Perodicticus potto
CGGACGCCTGTAGTCCCAGCTGCTTGGGAGGCAGAGGCAGGAGACTCGTTTGAGCCCAGGAATTGGAGGTTGCTGTGAGCTGTGATGCCATAGCACTCTATCCAGGGTGACAGCTTGAGGCTCTGTCTCAAAAAAAAAAAAAAAAGTTAAGTGAGGTCATAAGGGTGGGGCCTTCATTCCATAGAAATAAAGAATGAATTCCTTGTAAGAAGAGGAAGATGTAGGGCAGTGCCTGTGACTCAGTGAGTAAGATGCTGGCCCCATATGCTGGAGGTGGTGGGTTCAAACCCAGCCCTGGCCAAAAACTGCCAAAAAAAAAAAAAAAAGAAGAGGAAGATGTACCAGTGAGCTCTTGCTGTGATACTAAAACATCACAGAAGGAAGGCCACAGATGAACATGGCTGTCTGCCTGTCAGGAAGATAGGCCTCAGAAGAAAGCAGCCCACTGGCACATTGATCTTGGAGTTTGAGGTTCCAGGACTATGAGAAAATATGTTTCTATTGTTTAAAACGTGCAATCTCCAGTACTTGGTCATGGCAGCTCTGGTAGAATAAGATGCCACTGTACATTGGGGTCCCTCAATAAGCAGCCCCTGTACTAGTATTCTGGTCTGCAGTGCATTCTGTTTCAAATTAATTTCTTGAGGTGTCACTTAACATCTTACTCACACTGAGATGAATCCTCATGTAGCACATCAGCGCCTCAGAATAAAGCTTAAATGCTGAAGCCAGACATTCGAGGTTGCTGTAATCCACTCCCTTACCCCCCCTTGCAGCATTTCCTCTTTCTGCTTCCCATACTCTGCTGTCTTCCCTGTCTCCCTCCCCACCACAACCCCCAAAGAATGCCCAATCTTTTCTTAGCCCGGTTGGAGTATTCTCCAGTTTCTTTCCAGATCCTAAATCCCATCTGTTCTTTAGGTTCTTCTTAAATCTCACTTCACCTATGAAGCCTCTTCTCTTCGTTCTAGCCACTTCTAACTTGCTCTAGTAGTTTTTGCCTTTACCAGTGGGATGTGCACTCAATCAACATTCGGATTTTAAGTGTTTCATTTGTCTTCCTAGTTTGACAACTAGCATGTGTTGCTTTGAGATTGCCCTGGTGCTTGACGCCAACATAATAGACACAATAATGTGGGTGGATGAATGAGTTGACACATTGCAGACAGTAGTGTAGTAGTGTAGTAGAGTAGTGTGACTTACATAGGCTGAGAAGGGCTTAGTGTAGAACTGGGCATACTCAATACTTGGTAGCTGAAAGCTCCAAGAATATTAGGGGCTACCGAAATTGAAATCCTTAAATTCCCCTCCCATTTGATGAGATATCTAGTGAAGAGTGAGAAAAATTATTTATGCGTTGGTGTGGCTCTTCCCCCACCTACCCATTATGTCCTACTTTTCTCCTTTGCTATTGCTACTGCAAAGGAGAGTCAGTACTGTGCAGAAATTTCACAGAGATAGGGATAGTAATGGAGATCACTAGTGCCTAGAGTCTCAGGTAGGTGAGACTCTTCCCCTGGGCCTCACATAAGGGGGTAAACAGTAACTTTGAAGCCTAACCTGAGAATATATGTGTGTGTATGTTTGTTTAAACCCATGTATGTAAGTGTGTGTTCTTTATGCAAAGGCCCATTCATTTAGAGAAAAATGAGTCTGCTCCAAATTTCTCCTCTGGAACTAGAAGGTTTGTCCTTGGTGAGAACAACACAGGTTATATGGTACTGATATGCAGAAGGAATGGAGCACGGTGCATTTTTAGAAGCATATTATAGCTCATAGACTCTTAAGTGTGGGAGAAACCTCAGGAACTTGAGTGCTGGAATTCCCAAACTGTAGTCATTTATCAGAGTAATCAGTCATTTAAAAATCTTTCACTTTATTCACATTTCATCAAAAGTGATGCTTTGATTTACTATTAATGTCTTCTCAGCAACACAATGGCAGTTCAGCCCATGAGAAGCAACATTAGCAATCCATTTCACCTGTGTCATTGATAGTTCTGACAGCTCAGGCAGAAGGCACAATTCCTGAAGGCTTAAAACCTCCATAGCAGGCCAGGCCTAGTGGCTCACGCCTCTAATCCTTGCACTCTGAGGGGCTGAGAAGGGAGCATCATTTGAGCTCAGGAGTTTGAGACTAGCCTAAGCAAGAGTGAGATTCTGTCTCTACTAAAAATAGAAAAATTGGCTGGGCGTCATGGCCGGTGCCTGGAGTCTAGCTACTTGGGAGCTGAGGCAGGAAAATAGCTTGAACCCAGGAGTGTGAGGTTGCTGTGAGCCAGGCTGACATCATGAACTCTAGCCTGGGACAACAGAATAAGACCCTGTTTCAAAAAAAAAAAGAAAAGAAAGAAAGAGAAAAAAGATAAAAACAACCTGCATAGCCTATGCAAGCACTGAGTCCTGCCTTGCTTGTTTGTGAGGTAAATCATCATGGCAGTAGCAATAATATCCAAGAAATCATGGGGCTGATGGGCTACTTATATATTTATTTTTAAATTTGGTAGAAAAAAAATTTAATATTAAAGCATTCATCTTTGTTTCACCCATTGCTTAATTTCCATAGCAGCGCACACACTATAGGCAACAGAGGCAACATTGATGTGGTCCAACTCATTTGAGGATGAGAAATAAAAAGTCTGGAGAGGTTAAAACTTCTTGGCTAAGGTCATTTACATGTTTAACTGCAGAATGCTGAGGTTCCTAACATCCAGGGTAGAGTGATTTCCCCTAAATTAGCCTATCACTTAATCTCTTAGGATAGGCATAAAACAATCAGTGCACTCTTGGCCTGCCAGCCCCAGGGTGACATGGAGATCCATAATTGTTTCTACTCTCAAGAACACCTAAGAAATTAGAGTCTGGAAAACAGAGATTTACTTAGCTAGAACAGAGCCCATGGTCATCCAGCTCAGTGGGGGGCAAAATCCTAGAAGATCCAAGGATGGTCCCTGGGGGACTTCTTTGCAGGGCAAGAAGTCAAGGCGTGAGGGGGAATTGTCAAGCAGGCAGGTTTGGAAGCTCCTTGCCCTCATTTCAATCATGGCTGTTTTGTTTTTGTAAGTTCTATATTTATTTTATTTTCATATCAGACAGCACTAAGATTTCTTCAGGACTAATGTTGGAAATGTGTCCCTTGTCCATTTTCATCTTATAAATAACAATAGTAAGATTCAAAGGGGCTAGTGTGCCCATGAACATGGGCTTTGTGATTGTGCAAATGTGAACCTTAATCCTAGCAAGACTTGAATGAATTTTTTTTCCAGTTAGGAACATATTTCTCCTCTCTCCAAATTAGGCAATCCGTATCTCCAAGGATTGTGGAGCTTCTGGATCCTGGAGACATTGTGAATGATATCGCAGGGAGTGAGGGGGAAAGAAGGAAAAAAGGGAAGGAGATGAAGACAGATGGAGAAAACAAATAAAAAATCCTCCCTGTTATTTCAGCTATGCTTCTACAGATTCTTTGGGAAAGTAGAAAGGTGGTTCCCAAGGGCTGGGGGTTGGGGGGACACAGCTGTGTACATTAATGCAATCATGGGGTACAATGTACTGGTTTTATATACAATCTGAAATATTTTCTTTTCTTTTTTTTTTTTTGAGACAGAGGCTCAAGCTGTCACCCTGGATAGAGTGCTGTGGCATCTCAGCTCACAGCAACCTCCAATTCCTGGGCTCAAGCGAGTCTCTTGCCTCTGCCTCCCAAGTACCTGGGCCTACAGACGTCTTCCATAACACCCGGCCATTTTTTTTGGTTGCAGCTGTCATTGTTGTTTGGCGGGCCCGGGCTGGATTTGAACCTGCCAGCTCAGGTGTACGTGGCTGGAGCCTTAGCCCGTTGAGCCACAGGCG
This sequence comes from Perodicticus potto, assembly GCA_963574655.1. NCBI lineage: Eukaryota > Metazoa > Chordata > Mammalia > Primates > Lorisidae > Perodicticus > Perodicticus potto. Next base: position 3,852 of record CAUYRH010018624.1, read on the forward strand.
CCGAGCCCATCTGAAATATTTTCATCAAACTGGTTAACATAGCCTTCATGACATTTTCTTAGTTATTGTGTTAAGACATTTATATTCTGCATTTAGTAACTTCACCTGTACCCTTCTAAGATGCACCGTAGGTGTAGTCCCACCGATTACCCTCCCTCCATCCATCCTCCCCCCTAGGGAGTTATTGTTTAATGAGTATATGGGTATAGTGGTTCAGTTTTGCAAAATGAAGAAGTTCTGCAGATGGGTTGTACAATAAGAATGTAATTACCCCTACTGAACTGAATGCTTAAAAATGGCTAAGATAGTAAATTTTACGCTTTGCATATTTTGCCACAATTATAAAACAACACAGATGCCCCCTAGGAGGCACAGTATGCATTTTTGTCATTCACACTTTAGGGCTGACTCCTCGTTAAACACTTGCTATTTGGCAGGCAACTGGCAGAGAACTGAGGTGTATGGGAGCTTTCATGATAGACCTGAAACAAAGGAGCCTGGTCCCTTTCCTCAGTTATTCGGCAAATCCTGAGGGCCTACTAGAAGCCAGGCACTATACTTAGTCCTTAGAGATATTGGAGGGAAAAAAACATACACACAAAATCCTGCTCTTGCCATCTGGAAGTGAGAGGTAGGGGCAAGACTCAAAATTAACATGAAGTGTTCTGCAGGTTTCCAGGTGATAAGGGTAATGGGAAAATAAAGTATGAAAAGGAAGTGGGGTGCCTCAATGGGAAGGAGACATTTGAGCAGATGGGAGGAAGCAGCCTCAGGAGATTTGGAGAGGGGGAACATTCCAGACGGAGGGAATAGTAAACGAGAAGGCTGTGAGGAAGGTGAGGCCAGGAGGAACAAGGGTGTGTGCGTGCAAGTGTGTGACACAGAAGAGAGAGGGAGAGAGGGGGGAAAGGAGAGACCGGTCTTTGCTTTCCCTCCTTTGGAAGGTTTTCAGTTTCAGTGGTGACATGATCTGGCTTGAGACACATCTGGATCACAGAGACCCTGTTCTCGAGCGGGGCCTGAATGGGAGTGAGGACAAAGCAGGGAGATGGGCTTGGAGGGGGCATGACCATGGGCCTAAGGCAGACTGTCTCCATCACCGCTATTCTGTGTTTGCCCAGAGTGGGAGGGGCAGGGTTTCATTTGGGTGCGGTTAATTTGTATTCCCCGGCACCCTCTAATTTCTCCTCCTAAGCCCTTGGTCTTCCCCATCTCTTGTAGATGGAGGTTAAGTGCACCTTTGAGGGTCTCCCAGAGAGTCGATGGCTGTGTCTTGGCCCACTCCTGATTCACATCCCCTGGGCTCTAACCGGCTTCCCAAAAGCACCTGTCCAGGGCGTTACCCTCCTCTTGGGATAAGAAACAACCCTCAGGAGGGAGAAAATGGATGTCTTGAAGCTGCGGGACAAATGAGTTAACTGGACTTCATGCAGGAAGGAATGAGTAATCTCAGAAAAGGGGATACAGGTCTTCACAATTCCGAATCTGGGGAGACTGCAGAGAAGCCAGCTTTCTCCTGTCATGAGTGCGTGTCAATCTTGGAAGGAGTACGCGGCACCAGCTTTAGATAGGCCTGGCACCCCGAGGGCAAGCTTCTCTTGTCAGTGCTTTATTTCTCAAATTGTGACAATGCCCAGTATAGAAAATGGGAAGAAAAGTATGGCAGTTAACATTACGTATGGTCATGTGATTAATCATCAGTTAAGGCTTTGGGGAGGGTAGGATTTTGAAAACCTTTATCTGCCCCCAAGGAAAACATTGCCTCTATCTTGATCAGGAATTCTCAATTTCAGCAGTGGTGACATTCTGTGTGGGATAATTCTATTCTGTGCCTTGTAAGCTATTTAGCACCATCCCTCTGTACCCCAGATGCCAGTGTCACTTCTCTGGCTGACACAACTAAAATGTCTCCAGACGTTGCTAAATGTCCTCCGAGGGGCAGAGGTGCCCTTAAGAACTACCCAGGTGGACGGAGACAGGGCCATGGGTGGAGTCAGGATTTTTACTCCATGTCCTCTTTGGCTACTGAAATCAATAAAGTTAGAACTAATAGTGGTTTCTTCTTGGTCACTGGGATAGCAGGGTGTGTGCTGTTCTGCATTACGAGAACTATTTTCCTGGTTTTTAATTAATAACATGCTTGTGATGCCTAGATTCTGGGCATCCCAACATATAAGCATGCCTGTAAGGCAAAGAAGCCAAAAACAAGGCACTGTTGATTGCCAAGGAAGGGGGTGTGCTTTCTCTTCCTTCTCTCTCCTGGATCCATGCAATAATTAGCCAAAGTAAAATGAATATTAGCTCATGCTTAACTGCCTTTATAGCGCACTCGCCGGCACTGACCCAGTAGTGCTAAACCAATTATTTTTTGAACTTTATGGCTTTAAATAATCTTTTGCTCTAAAATTCCCCGTACCCCTCAGCTACTTAACCACAGGCCCCTCTGCCCTAAATCCTTTTCTTATACTTTGTAGCTTTTTAAGCAAGGCCCCTCTTTAAGAAGACATAATCCCTTCTCTGTGGAAAACATGAAAGACCTTGAACAAATCAAGATTTCTCCATGGAGAATTCGGCTAATCCTGTGCTTAGCTCCTAACAAGGAAATCCATCTCTCCACCAAGCACGCCATTACCCGGACTAATGCCTGACTTGAATAACAAGCAAATTATTGTGCTTTTAATTGTACCCTGCTCGGTCACAAAGCACATCTGAGAGAGGAATGTGCCGAGCTTTTCCAGGAGAAACAGGTCATGCTTCTAATCCTCCTTTTCTATCGCCTCCCCTCCCCCCTTCCAACCTTTTCTCTTCCCAGCAGCACAAAGAAAAAAATGTAAAAGACAGCTAAATTATGTTTGAAATGGAAGAGTCTAAACGAAGAAAGGTGGTGAATACTGACTTGGGAGAGAATGAATTACCCGTGTTCTGCAGTGTGCTCATTTGAGGACAATCAGTGTTATTATAACCCCATTACTGGAGGGCAATCTTTGTTGCCCCTAAACCAGGCTTCCTCAACCACGGCACTATTGACATTTTGGACTGGACAGTTTTTTGTTGGAAAGGCACTGTCCTGTGCCTTGTATTATAGGATAATTGAACAGCCTCCCAAGTTGTGACAACCCCAAATGTTCCATGGCATTACCAAAACATCTCCCTGGGGGACAAAATCAACCCTGGAGAGAAGACTGCCTGAAGCTTGTCCATATTGGGATTGATTCACTTCTGTATATTCTTCTTCTTCAAAACCCCAAGCAAATCATGGTTCCCCGTGGTAAGCCAAGAAGAGGTAAATGTGCTGTTTATACAAGTACAATGAGTGGACAGGAGAAAGACACTGAAGTATGTGTTGTCAGGGGTTGGAGAATGGTCAGATCCCTCAGCATTCAGGATTTTGTTGGGCCTCTGCTCCCCATTTGGAAGTGGCTGTGCCCCTGGGTGAGTAAGCCAGCCTCTAAATGTCTCTACTCTGTGCACTTTGGAATTGGGCTTGCTATGGCTAGCCAGGGCTGATGGACAGGCTGCTGAGATAAAGGAGACTGGTGCCTGGGGGTACTGACGCCCTGGGAATACCCACAAGGGAAAACCACCCTACTTCAATTGTGCAATGCCTGAGATCTTGGTTCAGACTAGAAAATCAGGACCGAGGAGAGCTACCCGCAGTAGACATTATGCAAGCTTTGAGTTGTATTTTCTTTACAGTTCTTTGAGGCAAAAGTTTCCTCACTCCCACAGATAGAAAGAATACACCCTCTTTTTAGTAAGCATTGTAGCTTGCTTGTTCTTACCGGCCACAAGCAAAGGCTGGGGAACAAATGTATAGTAGCTCTCCCAGATAGCCACTAGATGGCGGTGCAGTCTTCCTGACAAGCCCGGCCCGAGGGCGGCTCGCAGCGGCTCCTTGGGTTGAGGAAGACAAGTGCCACTCGTCCTTTGGGAGACAGGCGGCTCCTCTCATTGTTGGCACAAACAGCTCCAAACAATCGCACTGACCACACAGCTCTAAGCCACATTCCAGGGCGCTGTCGTGTGCTCAAGAGTGAATGCTGGGAAAATGAACCAAGCTGCTAATTTGCTTGATTGGGGGAAAAATAAGATCTCAAACAACAATGGGCATAATTTATTTTTCCAACAAGAATAGGGGCAATGCCATTTCATCCCCCTCTCCCAACTGTTACCATAAATGAAAGCAATCACCTAATTAGTCTTGAATTACTAACGGGCTGGGTAAAGGATCTGCTGAAAATCAGGCTGAAGTGGGGAATTTGGAGAGAGGGATGTGATTTCTTAGGGAGGAAGGGGGGAAGGGCTGAAGTGCCATTGTGGGGCCCTGGGCCCTTGTGGTTGGGGGGCTGTGCTGGTCCTGACCCTGGGAGAACAAGGGGCTCAGTGATCCTCCAGGCCATTCATTTTGTGCAGGCGAATGACTTTCTAAACCCTAAACAGGAGGAAAAAGAATTTGCGGGGAAGACATGCCTCTGAGTTCCCTTTAAAATGTTACAGATGTAGATGAATTGGCTTGGGAACAGAACACAGCCCTGTGGGGCCTGGCCACCCCGCTGATGGGGCTGGTTCCGCAGACCCCACAGGGAGGTTCTTGAATGCCCTCTCTTCTGACACACAATAAGGGAAATTGCAGGCAAATCTGAAACTAAGTTTGGATTTTAGTCTTTAAGAAATGCCTAAAGGGAATGAAATGAATGCCTAGTTACTGATTTTTTTTTTTTGTATGTGTCCTTACTATAGTACTTGCCTTTTCTCCAGCGGAAACAATGAAACCCCCTCAACCCCCCACCCCAGGCACTCTTCTGGAAGACAAGCAAAACAATAGAAAAGTAGGTAAGTGTTGAAATCTTCCACCTGAAGGCTCCACAAATTGCAGTACTAATTTATTTGTTCAGAGATGCCTTCCTGTTTTTTAGTTAGATATCACTTTAATTGAAATACTTTACTAATGCGATTTATCACAACTGTAAACTGTCAGTTTCCACAGCTGTTGCCTTTTTCAAGCAATCTGGCAAATGTGTGTGGGTAAAAAACAAACTTGGAAGGTTGAGAAGGAGTCGGCTCAGGCTGTCTCTTTTTCCCACTCAGCTGGTCCACAGGCCCCTCACCCCTGCCAAAAACATATGCTCTTCTTCCTTAGAAGCACCCACTTTAATTCTAGTGCACATCTGTTGTTTTTGGCTGCTAAACATCCATTTCTTTCTCCTGGGAGGGGTATCCGGTTTTCTTTTGGGGAGTTACCCTTCTCCCAATATCAGTCCAAGTGGCTTAGGTGACCATATTCTCCTGTGGTGTGGGCAGGTAACCCAGCTCTGGCCAAAAGTTAACCACGATTCTACCCTTTTTGACCATATTGACTGACTCTTAAGGTTGCTAGGATTAACAAAACAACAACAAAAGCCAGAACACTAAGTTAACTTTAAATTTCAGATAAGCAATAATGGGTTTTAACTGTTAAGTATGTCTCAAATATTGCATGGAATATTTTTATACTAAAAAATTATTTGTTGTTTATCTGAAATTCAAGTTGAATGAGGCATTCTATATTTAACCTGGAAGCTCTCTTGGTTCTCAGAAAGGTGTTTAACCGAAACTGGTCAAATGAGAATCGGCTCACCACTTTTGCTGGAGCTTTGGGAAAAGTACTTAATAACAACAAAAAATCTGTTGGGGTAGGTGGCTAAACTGGGAAGATGTATGCTTATAACCGTTGGTGGCCGTCTTTTCTATCGTGTGGGGACAGCTGCCTGAGATAGACACCAAGGCCACAAAGACCAGACCTGTCATATTTGGACAGGTGGACCCAGCTGTTTCTGAAGCTGGCCCTATGATTGGTGGAGGGCAGGGTGCCCACGGCCAGGTGGGATCACAGTCTTCTACTTTGTGAGCCAGGAAAGTAAAAACACCAATACCAGAACACGTTTGCTGGGCACTGACTTGTATTTAATCAACAGTGGTGAGTGGATATTGAGCAGCAACAATAACTGATGTCTGCTACGTGCTTGTGTTGTTTTCTAATAGTTTTGTTGCATGGAGCGTGAGTTCTTCTTCCAGACAGTGTGGCTGGAAACGGGGGCAGTCACACTTGCATTTGGAATAGGAGACTTGAAATTTAAATCTGCCTCTGCTTTTAACTTTGGAGTCATTGTGATGTCTATAAAGTTGAATTTCTTGGTCTGAAAACCAAGGACAGAGGTGCTTTCCTTGCAGGACAGGGGTGAGACGTGTGTGAGATAGATTATGGAAGCACCTGTCACAGGGTCTGTGGCAGAGTAGGTGTCTCAGAGATGTCCTCCTCCTCTGAGAGAGAATATTCTTCCCTTTTCTCCTACAAAGCTTCAGGACAATGATAACCAAAGTCTGAGGACAGGTAGTGTGAACGCTGCAGCTGTTCCTGCTATCACCAGGCGTTAGGTGACCATTCGTATATGCTTGGAGTTTTTAAGCATCATCACACACACTTTCTGACTTCCTGTTTTGGCACAAAATCTCCTCTTCCTTTATGTTAATTTCCTGCAGATAGTACCTTCAATTCCAGACCTTTGCTCTGTATTGTTCTATATAATGGTGTCTTTGAAACTTGGTTGCTGTCTTTTTTGCATCTCAGTGACATTTACCTACTTTGAATTATTTGAGTATTTGAGATTGACAAATAATTTGTCCTTTATAGAATTAGTATATTTAATGCAAATGAAAAAAGTGAGCGCAAAAGCATGATTTGACAAAGACAAATGCTATATTCCACTTTACTTGGGAGTTTTCTGGAACTTAAACAGGTAGGATTAGAACAGCTCATCAGGGAAGAGGTTAGGTTAGATCTGTTTAGAGTTGGATGAGCCATGGAGCCCAGCACCTCTTCTCCTGTGTGATAAGGAGGGGGTTTCTCAAGACCCCAGGGCAGTCCTACCCCAGTGAGTCAGTGACAGCTGGGACTGGAATCCAGACCTCCCGACTCGCCGGCCCAGGCTGGAGACGTGGCAGAGCCTGGCAGCACACACATCCTCGGGGACATTTCAAAGAGGCTTCACTTGGTCAAGTTGCTTGTTTTGAAACGCAGAGATGAATGTTAAATCCAGATGGGTGTGTGTCTCCAGTGGGGAGGACAGTTGGACAGTGGCAGAAGGTTCCCTGAGTGTCTCCAGGAATGGGCAGCAGGGGCTGCAGTGTGGACAGGGCTGTGATGATCTTTAGACAGATGTCCACAAGGAGCAATTTTGCCCTCTCTGGCTGTGCTGGTCCTCAGGGAGTGAAGAGAGGAGAAACAGTCACCTTTCTAAGAGCTGGAAGTGGCCTTGCTGTCCCACATTCTTCTTGCAGTCCCCTCATCCACCTCTCCTGGGCCTCCTCCCCCTTGCCTTTTTATTTTGAGAGATGGAGTCATGCATGCAGGAGGTCTCTTCTCTCTTCTCCCCGCCCCTTCTCAAATTCTGTTTGGCTCAGGCAGGGCAGAGGAGAGGCAGCACACCTTCGTGAGGGAACACAGGTGCTTCAGAGTCAGTCCTGAGCCTATTTTCTAGATATGAGTCTTGATAAATTTCTCACACCTCAGTTTCCTCATCTGTGAGATGGGCACAAGCATGTCTTCTTTGTGGGGCTCTCATGGAGACTAAATGAGACTAAGTTAATAAATGTAGAAGATTAAGTATATTAATCTACTGATTGTAAGGTAGTTGCTCAGTAAATAGTAATTCCATTATCTTCACCCTCTCTGAAAGGCTAGAGGGACTGGCAGGAGACTTGCGAATGTGGAAGGTTGTTGAGATGCTGGTGATGCTACATGTTAGACATTTTCTCGAATGCTTTAGGTATAAACAATGTAATTCTCACAGTAGCTCTATGAAATAAGCATTTTTACCTCCTTATAGAGATGTAAGCTAAGGAGAGGTTAAGTGATTTGCCTACGGCCACACAGCTGGTAGTGCAGAGGCTGTGTGCAAACCTTCGCGCCTCTGCAGTCAGGCTCACTCTTGCTTAGGGGAGGCCTGCCCTGTGGCTGGCAGTGGAGGTCACCCTGGCAGAGCAGATGAGGTGTCATTGCTGGGAATGAAGAAGGTGTGTTGCAGTTTTTGGACTGAGCTGGGGTCAGTTGCAGGTGACATACAGCTACAGCAAGAGGCCACAAGAGACAACTTTTATAGGCTAGAAATAGACTCCTTGATGCACTTGAAATCGTAGCCTCTTGAGAGTTACTTGGAAGCTTTAGAATCCATCTCCCCTTACCATTTCCCAAAGCTTTTATTTTATTTTATTTTATTTTATTTATTTTTGTTACAGAGTCTTATCTGTCACCCCAGCCTAGAGTGCTGTGGCATCATAGCTCACACCAATCTCAAATTCCTGGGCTGAAGCAATCCTCTCGCCTCACTCAGCCTCTTGAGTAGCTGGGACTACAGGCCCCTGCCACAATACTCAGCTAGTTTTTCTGTTTTTAGTAGAGCTGGGAGTCTCACTCTTGTTCAGGCTGGTCTACAGCTCCTGCGGTCAGGGGATCGATGCTCCTGCCTCTGCCTCCCAGAGTGTTAGGATTACAGGTGTGAGCCACTGCCCCTGGCTATTCCATAAATTTATCACATAAATGTTGAAAACTCATCTCTCCTCCCAGGCACTTACGATAACATATTTCTTTAAGTTCTGACTTAGGGATGAGTGAAAGCCTGCTAACCCAAATTCAGGGGGGTGGGGAAGAGCTTCTTAAGGTCAGCTCACGTGGCGATACTGATAAACAACGAAGGAAGAAGGCAGCCTCCTCTTCGTGCGGCTCGACTTGGCCCCTTTGCAGCCTGGGATCACATCATGGTCACTGTTCCCATCTCACTACTGAGGTCTGCCCTCTCTTGTCCAAGATAAATAGGCAGTGACTCTGTCCAGAAGGGTCAGTCTTGCTTCCACGTCCTAGGCAGAGAGGGTCACTGAAGTTGGGAATCTGATGCCACCACCTGGATTTGGTCTCTGATGTTCCGACCCTTCTGTGGAATGTTGCTTTTAGAAACTGAGCCTGGGCAGACAGCTGGGTCTTGTCCGTGAAACCTGTGTAAGTTGGGATTCCCATTCAGGCCTCAAGAAAGTTGTAACTTACTTTAGCTGATACAAGTGGGAACTAAGCCTGGTGGGGCCCCTAGTCCCACACTGTTTCAGAGCCAACCGTTTCCCATGAAGCTTTTGACCCTGAGTGGAGCTTGGATCTAATCCAGACTTGCCTGTCTTCTGGAGAGTCTCCTCATGAAGTCTACGTGTATTTCCCAGGTAGATACACCCCAATTCAGTAGAGTTGCCAAAAAAGTTATATGTCAGAAGCCAACAAATCAGAGCCTTAATTCTTTCCACTAAGAAACTTCTTGGTCCCGAGGTAGATGGTATGTTGTTTACAAATGGGAATATTATCATCGGGAGAAAGTTCATTCCCTTTCCAGGTTGTTCTCAGGCTTGGCTTTCGGATTTGCTTTGAGTAATAAAATATGAGTGGAAGTGTAGTGTGTAACACTTTTAAGAGTCTGTGCAAAGTTTTCCATGATTACTTTTCCTTTGTTTTCAGGATTATGGAAGCCTGGTCAGAATTGTGTTTTTCTCAGGCCGGGTCCCTGAGTACCTTCAGTAAACAAAGCCACATTGCTGATCCGTAATGTAAATGTAACGTGGAACAAAACCTTTGTTGTATTTTAGGCCATGGAGAAATTCAAGTTACCTGTTATTGTGGCAAATCTTACTGGTCTTTTTTTTTTTTTTTTGAGACGGAGTTTTACTTGTCACCCTCGGTAGAGTGCTGTGCCATCGTAGCTCACAGCAACCTCAAATTCTTGGGCTTAAGCGATTCTCTTGCCTCAGCCTCCCAAGTAGCTGGGACTACAGATGGCTGCCTCAATACCCACCTATTTTTTTTGTTGCAGTTGTCATTGTTGTTTTAACTGGCCTGGGCTGGGTTCAAACCCACCAGCCTTGGTATATGTGGCCAGTGCCCTACCCACTGAGCTACGGGTACTTCCCAAACCTTACCGGTCTTGACTGATGTGGTCCTCATCTAATCGTACCTTCCTGCTTCTCAGAAGGCAGGCCTAGCCCCAAGTTCCTGGTATACCCTAATAATAAAACATAGTTTTCTTTTTTTTGTGAGACAGAGTCTCTCTTTGTCACCCTGGGTAGAGTACCGTGGCATCACAGCTCACAACAACTTCAAACTCTTGGGCTCTAGTGATTCTCTTGCCTCAGCCTTCCAAGTAGCTGGACTATAGGCGCCCACCACAAAGCCCGGCTACTTTTTTCTTTTTTTAGAGAAAGGTTCTCACTTTTGTTCAGGCTGGTTTCAAACTCATGAGCTCAAGCAATCCACCCACCTCGGCCTCCCAGAGTGCTGGGATTACAGGTGTGAGCCACTGTGGCTGGCCCTAAAACATAGTTATTTATCTTACATTTACATTATTGGGAAGGCCGCTCCAGCATACAAAAAAGACCAGCTTGGGGGCAGTGTAAAGACACTTTACCAGCCTCCTACCCTCCTAACTAAGTGAGAAACTATCTAATGTATTTCCTGAGCTTGTAAAGAACTTCGAGAGAAGGTAAACTGTGCTAAATCTTAAAACTGATAATCAGAAAAAATTGGCTAAGTAGGTTAATATAGTGTTGCTACTGCAATGATACAGCTTTTTCATTTTATTAAGAGAAGGTAAATATACCGGTGGAATGACTCCTGGAAGGTAATTATGATTGTCTTATTGATTTTTTTCTTCTATTGTCTTTTCCTTTCTGAGGTGAAAACACCATCCCATTTGTTAGCAAGTTAAACTGTTCAGCAGTAAAGGGAGCTAGATCTTGTCTTGTCTTAGTGTATCTTATCAACAAGGGACCCACAGCCGGGTTGGCAAACCATGGCAAGTGGTCCAAATCTGGCTCATCACCCATTTTTTTAATTGAAGTTTTACCTGAATACAGCTAGGTATCTTATTTATCTATTATCTATGGCTGCTTTTGTGATATAGTGGCAAAACTGAGTACTTGTAAAGGAGATATGGTGCCCCACACAACTTTGACTATTTCCTAACTGTCTATGAAAAAGTTTGTTGACCCCTGATCTAGAGCAGAGATGGGTGGAGACCTTGCCTAAGGTCACCAAAATTTCCTACACGGCAATGCTTTATCTTATGATTCTCACTTTTTGATTCTCACTTTGTGATCGTTTTTCCATTTCTCTCTCCATCATCTACCTATTTCAAGTATTATAAAGGAGACTGAGTCCATTCCAGACCCCAGTGGAGACAGCATTTTGGACTAAAACTTCTGTACCATAAAAATAAAGGTGAATTACAATATTGCCAAACCATCAAAAGCTGGAAGCTCCAGGGAATGTGAGGAAATAATAGTAATGTAAGTGAAGAATATATATCATATCCCCTAGGTAGCTTAGGAGCAAATGATCACTTTTCAGAGTCTACAACACAGGGTTGTCATGGTTTTGTGATTTGAATTGTGGGGTGTTTGTTTACTGTGTTTTCCTCTGGGGTATAATTAGCCCCATTTCTTGGGGAAAAATATCCCAGCTCTTCTTTTGTAGAATTTTCCTCCTATTTCTGAAGAAGCTGAAGGTCATCATAAAATTAGAGATTTTAAGCTTTCCAAACACCTACAATGAAATCACATGCATTCACAGCTGAAGGTTAAGACATCAAACCTCAGGAGATATCCTGGGTTTTGAAAATGACATGTGCCTGCCAGATCTGCTTGCATTTTTTTTCCCACCTGCACATATTGGGGGACCTAATTCCAGTATATTTTATAGGTGCTTGCACAGCCAGAGATTGCTTTATTTCATTGCATAAATAACAAAGATCTTCTGTACATTCCTTTATTTCTCCCTCTGAGCTACAAGAATTGCAGCGGATCTGAGATTTGCGCACATACGCTTGACATAAATGTATACCGAAGATGGGGGAATAATAAGGACTATCTTTTATAGACCTCTCTCATTAAAACTCACCTTCAAAAAACACTCCTGTTCCTTCCTTATAATCAAATGATGCCTCGTAACCACCTAACCATTTTTAATATTCCCCAGACTCTACTGAACTATGCCGGAGCTCAGACACTGTCTAGCTAGTCAGGGAAAAAGAGTCTACCGTCATATTTAAAAGCAGTTATTGGGACAGGTTTTACAGGCAGTGGGCTAGGACGATTCAGAAACAATTGCTTATGTGATAGTTGGAGGATTTGTCTCTGTCAAACAGTTAATATTGCCTTAATACATGAAGTAGGCTGTATAAGACGGCAATAATGAAAAATGTCAGGAAAGACAATATCAATTGTTATTCAACATCCACATCAAAGATTACTTTTTTGTCAGTAGCTTTCAGAAAATGTATTTTCCATCAGATCTGATTGCGTTCCCCTTTGAAGTGCTCCATTCTCCCGGTAGATTTAATGTGACATCTAGGCACTTTTAGTCCCTGGGCCTCTGAGGCGATTCAGAGAGGCACAACAAGCCATCACAGGTTTATCCTCAAAGGCCGACACTGTCTGTCTGATTTATTGTAACTTTAAGAATCATCTCCAGCAAAGCATGAGCCTTGCTACCCATCCACGGCGTCCGACTTTTATCAATTCATTTGTATGCAGCCAGTACCTCTTGGAACCGAGAGCCCTATAGCCACTCATGGAAAATGCATTACCTGCGACTAATCCTTTTTATCTTTAAAGTCTGTATTTTTTATGTATAAGTCATTTTGGGTTATCATAAAATATACATAATTCTCGCTCCCCCCTAAAAAAAAAAAAAGACAAAATGGAAAGAGAATATATAATAAGTTATGAGCGTGTGGTGTCCTTATCAGCAAGGATTCTAAATAAACAGCTCTCTTTATGTAAACACCAAGGGATATAAAACTGTGATTACTTTCAATGGGAAATAGGAATGCTTCCATTTTTTTTTCTTTTAGGTTTCAAAGTGAAACAGTGAGATTAATCATTGAAAATACGCTTGTATGTGCTTCTATTTTCCAGTATGTTTGGTGGTGGGAGGGGTGTGGTGGTGGTTCTGGCAGAGCCCTGGGTGGGGGCGGAGGCTAATGGTTGTCTGCTCCATTTCACAGGCTTCCCATATTGCTTCACTCCACAAACATTTTCCAAGCCATTTGTGAATGGCCTTAATTAAAAGAACTGGAAATGTGTCTTCTAGAAAGATCAAGGTAAATCTCCTTCACCAGCCCCACCCCAATGTGGTTCCAATGTCTGAACTTTAGGGGGTGTTGAGATCCTGTCCCCAGCTTCACAAGAGCTATTTTCACTGTTTTGTCTTGTTCTAGTAATTTCTTCAGCTATTTAAACTGTGCTGAGTTCTGAATCTTACAAGCGTAGGAAATTCTCTTCTCCTTTAAACAAAGTATGAGAGTGTTTGTGCCCCTGATTAGGGGTGGGCAAACCGACTCCCTGTGGGCAAAACGTGGCTGTGGCCTGTTTTGGTGAGTCAAGGTTTATTGGACCTCAGCCCGTTTGCTTCTGTGGCGATGGCAGTGGCAGTGGCAGCATTCACGCTACGGTGGTAGAGTTACTGGTCCTGACAGACCGTACATCCTCAAAGCTAAGACTATTTCCTCTTAGGCTCTTTACAGAAACATTTGTTGACCCCTGCCCTGGAACCATACCTGCAGTTTTAAATTAATTAAGTCAATTAACCCAATCAAATATTTACTTGTCCTAGGAGTGAAAAGTGCTTTAGGAGACAGAGGAAATGGTCTTGAAGGATGTACCATAAACAGCCCACAGAAACTTCTAAATGGATTTTGAGACAATGGATAAGGATTGAAAAGACACTTTTTATTTTTTTTATGATTTTGGAGTTTATGAAACAAGATACCAAAAGTATTTGGCATTTTGGTTTATGAGGTAATATGGTAGACGTTTTTAGAATCTGCATGGTTTTCAGGGATTCCGGCCTTCTCTGAGCTAGACCCTGCTTAAATCTTTCTGCAGCAAAGGGGAGAACAGTTTCTAGGACATCATGATAGTGTCTAAGTGCAGGAGTTTCATTGTTCTTTTGTTTTTTAAAATCCCAATGCTCAGTCACATTCAGATATTATCTGCATTAGTTTTAATGCTCAGCCACCTAAGGTGGGACTTCTTTATGTATCCAAACAATCCTGAACCCCCAAGCTGATGGGATTTAAAGATCACACAAAGAGAGAACTAGGGAGTGGGCTTGGAAGGCCAAACCCCATTCTCTGGGTTTGGTGGGGAGATTGCTGCAAAGGGGTGGGTGGTCCGTGGGGCGGAAATTGTGAGCGTACCCCTCACTGCTTTTGGGACTTTGGGAGACCCATTACTTTCTTCTCTAATTGAAACAGAAAGGAAAGAAGCATGATCTTTAGGAGCAAAGGGATTTTTAACGAGAAAATTTGTAGTCATTACATATCCCCCCCTTTATTTTTACATGCAGATTGTCTTTGAGGAAAGGGGCTCAGGGATCTATCTACTTAGGAACTTGCTTGAAAACAATAGGCTGAGTCTATTAGCGCCCTGCTTTTCACAAGAAAGGAAAGAAAGTCTTTTCAAAGTGATGCCAGAAGGTGTTAAGATTTTATGAGGGATTTCTGTAACATTTTCCTGCATCATTTTGTCAATGAAAAAAGAAAATCAGGAGGTTTATTCTCACAGATGTTGCTGACCCCTTAGCATTGTATAAAATCACATTGCATACAAAGCCTCGACTTCTCAGTGTGATCTGGAAACTCATCTTCCAGCCTTTGATCTTCCTGTCCCTGTAACCACCATGCACTAGCTGACCTTCCCTAGACGTGTAGGTGTTTATGCCAGGCCTTTCCTGTTTATGTCAGTTCTCCTACCTGGAAAAGGCTCCTTTCCCGGCCCCACCTCCCTCAGCTCCCCAGGCCTTGTTCACCTGGAAAACGGCCAAGTCTTTTACTGTGTAATACGATCCTCCCTTCTTCTGTGAGGTCTTCATCCCAAACCTTTACTTGGATATGCTCTATCACAGTATTTCTCAAAGACTGTGGCCACTTTATTTACATAAACTCCTGAGGGAGGGAACTTGTGGCTTAACTGACCTCTGGATTGCTTGTGCTTTGGACAGTGATTTGCATAGTTAAATACTCAATAAATGCTTGCTGAAAAAGATGCAGGGCTCTGCTTTTAGAGGAGAAAGAAATCTCTGAGAGCATCTCATCTAAGCTCCCTATTTTGTAGATGCAGCCTGAGGCATAAAGAAATTAGAAGTTGTTTAAATTATGCATCCCTTTGGAGCCCTCCAGGGCTTTATTTAGCACATCCCATTGTCCCCCAGGTTGGGACTGGCTTCTGCAGAGCTTGCTGCAAGGGGTGAGAACAGGAGGGGAATGTTTTGTTATTTGCTTTCACACCTTCTACCCACAGAAAAGAAAAGATAAAAGAAAAAACAAAGAACAATAGCTTAAGCTTTCCTGCCTGGCTCTAGTCAGGGGGAGTTGAATTTCCATACTGGATGGATGATGAAAATAGCACCACTAAGTCCGAAAACTGTCTTGTCGTCCTCCCTCTCTCTCCATCCTCTCAACTGCCAGAATAGGGCAAGGTTCCCTGTGGGAAACCCATGCCAAAGCTTTTCATTTTCCTACTTTCAGAGAAACTCACAGACTAAGTGCCTTCCCTTGGTTTACCATTTGTCCAGAGAAGGAGATGAAAGGGAATCAGAGCCGGGGACAAGGAAGGAGGGCAGGATGCAGAGAAATGGACAGAGGAGTCCAGAGAGAGGGAACGGGTGTCATACACGGAGGGGACTCTGCTCTGGTTGCCCTCATGTACCCTGAGGTTAATAGGAAAGAGAGAGGTGTATCCATCTAGACAGATCTGAGGGATCCTGGGAGGAAGTGTGATCTCTCTGCCCCTCCCTCCACCTCTCTGCGGGTGTATGTGTCTATTGCAGAGCGTTGTCCCTTCAACAGATAAGAGCACTGAATGGGTCTGCAGAACCTTTGGGCTAGGTGTGCCATTCTTGCTCATGGCAGGGAACATGTCACACTTTAGTCTGAGAGTAGAGCCTTGCAGGAATGAGAGAAGGTAAGAGCTTGATGGTGAGGCTGGAGGCCCATGAGGGCAAAGACACAGCCCTGTGTGACAGAGACAAGCAAGGCCCAAAGAGACACTCACTTCCTCCCTGCTAGGCTGGTGGCAGCTGCCCTGGGCTGGACTTCTCAAAGTCGTTTTGTTAGGGTGCCCAAGGTTGGGCAGGGTCCAAACCCTGTTTGCCTAGGAAAACAGAGGATATGGGGGAAGAGTAGGTATGGTGACCCGCTGTCTAGCCTAGTTTGGCTCCACACAGCTTTGGAGTCCTGGGCAAGTTTCTTCACCTCCCTGGCCTTTTATTTCATTATCTGTAGGAAGAAAAACTTAGGTTAGATGATTTCTGAAGCCATTTCCACTTCTAAGTTTGTGAGTCTATGAATTTTGTGAAGATTGGAAACGAATTAGACCGAGTATTAGTATTGGGGGGAATTTGGAGCAGAATTGGACTGAGTATTAGTATCGGGGAGAATTAGGAAGCATGAATGTAAGAAGTGAATTTCTTCCAGTCCAGTTTCTGTGACTGAGTGGATGGGTGCCCTTATTTATCTAAAAAAATGGCAATCAAACTCTTGAGAAAATTTCTGAAGAGCAGATTTTATTTCCCTTGCTATGGCCCTTGAAGACTACACTTGTTACATCTGAGTGCTAATTACTAGAGATTAATTAGTCAGCATGAAAGTACTTCTGCAGCAGCCCCCCAATTACTGAACTGTACTTGATATGTGCTACCTGCGGGCTCTCGGCAGCAATCCTGGGGGGTGACGCTCTTCAGAAGCTACAGGCAAGCCTTTTGACAATTTTCTGGTTGCATTTTTAGAAGAACAGCTGTCAAAGGTGAATGTCCCAAAAATAATTAAATGAAAACTATAGCTCATCTCCCAAATGGAGGTAGCCTGGCTAACAATCTCAAGGGACCAAGGTATTTCCAGGTAATTAAAGGTGGGTAATGGGCAGTGATTCTCTTGAGCCTATTTTTGTCTCTATTAGAGCCCTGTGGCCTGACCCTGGTGATCTGATCCATTTCACTTCTCTCTGCTTATATCTGGGCCCATCAGAAGATATCTTCAGTAGGGATATTGTGAAATTTAATCAATTATTATTGAAAGGTAGAAAGATCCTTGGATGAAAGGCACGAAGATAAAAGCAAAGTCCGACTGTCTTATCACTTTCTCATGCTCTTCTTTTCTCTGTTAGTATCATGGGAATACAGCTGACGTGTGCTTTGGTGCATTTTGTAAAACAGAAAAAAATAAGTATGGAAATTATATTTTTGAACCAAGCACCCATTTTTCTTTGTAACTTGTGCACAGTAGATTGGCCAGTATTTGTATCTCGTTTATCTCTCTGTATTGGGTTGTCCTGTGTCTAATTTTCTCTTATTAATGAGTCCCTCCTTTTGTCCTGCACAGATCTAGGAGGATGACATTTATGCAAGGTAATCATTTCGGTGCATTATCAAAAAGATTATTTATTGGTGGTTATCCAGCCAAAAGTAAGCATATCTGTCATCAAAATCTGACCTAGAATAGGCTGTTGTTTTTTTTTAGCAGAAGTATTTAATGATCAGTTTTTTCTGGTTTTTAAATTTGTAGTTTTTGGGAAAAAGACCAATAAATCTCTGAATTTTGAAAAGAAGAGCCCCCTGGGCAAGGTACTAACCTGCTCTGATGCCCATCTTCCTGGGGATAAAGAGGTTAACCTAAGCCACGTGTTTAATTGTAGATGTTTAAAAAGGAAACCAACTGTATGATTCCATATGGAAGGGCTTAAGGAGGATTCTCTTTACCAGTTCTGTAATGACTTTTCTGGAATTAATGCCTTGTATTTGAAGTACATTCAATATGTAATCCTAGGGTTATACAAGCACTTGAATGGGCACAAGTCTCAATGCACACTCAAGTGTGTGCAAGAAACACACATTTCTTAATTTTTCTGAAGTTCAATTTAATTTGTACAGTCATGCTTTGCTTAACAATGGGGATATGTCCTAGGAAGTGTGTTGTTAGATGATTTTATCCTTGTGGGAACATCATAGAGTGTATTTATGCAAACCTAGATGGTGTGCATATGTGTTGTAATACTCTGTTTATACTGATAACACAAGATGAATACAAGTCACATTTGCGCACCTCCTGTAATTGTAGATGTCAAAGGTGACTTGAGTATTACAATTTTAATACAGTTTTTTCCTTTCTTAAAATGTGTACATAATTTTTGGAACTCTGCGTGTGTATGTGTATGTGGTTTTTTTTTTTTTTTTGAATGGAAAACCAAATGTCCCAGCAACAATAGTAAACGTCAATCATTTCCTGTACTTGATCTGCAATGCTAACATCAAGTGTTATGATCAGGTTTCTATTACAATCTTATGGGACCATTGTCATATATGTGGTCCCTCCTTGACCAAAATGTTATGTGGTGTTTGACTGTATTGCTCTGACATAACAAAATCTCGTCTCTGTCAATTCCACCTGTCCCTCTTTCCCTTTTCCCCAGGACTTTGGCTAAGTCCAAGGGGTCGGTGATGGTCAGGACGTCACCAGGTCCATCTGGGTGTTCTCTCAGCATCCACACAGGCTGTTGCTATGGGTCTGTGATCCACTTGATACTTCCTTGCATCATGGAATCACTGAAATCTCAGCAAGGCTGGCACATGGCTCAGTCTACCAGGATGTTTTTGGTATTTTACTCTTTCTTTAGCATTCTTTTTTTTTTTTTTAATTAAATTATAGCTGAGTACATTAGTGCAATCATGGGGTATAATGTGCTGGCTTTTTATACAATCTGAAATATTTTAATCCAACTGTTCGAGATAACCTTCGTGGGATTTTCTTGGTTATTGTATGAAAACATTTGTATTCTGCATTTATTAAGTTTCTAAGATGCACCATAAGTGCGATCCCACCATTTACCCTGTCTCCACCCATTTTCCCCCCTCCCCTCCCTTGCCCCTTTCCCCATATTCTTGTGCTATAATTGGGTTATAGCCTTCATATGGAAGCTATAAATTACCTTCATAGTAGGACTGAGCACATTGGATACTTTTTCTTCCATTCTTAAGATACTTTGGTAAGAAGAATGTGTTCCAGCTCCATCCATGTAAACATAAAAGAGGTAAAGTCTCCATCTTTCTTTAAGGCTGCATAATATTCCATGGTGTACATGTACCACAATTTATTAATCCATTTGTGGATTGATGGGCACTTGGGCTTCTTCCATGACTTAGCAATTATGAATTGGGCTGCAATAAACATTCTGGTACAGATATCTTTGTTGTAATGTGATTTTGGTCTTCTCGGTATATACCAAGTAAAGGAATTATAGGATCAAATGGCAAGTCTATTTTTAGATTGCTGAGTATTCTCCAAATGTCTTTCCAAAAGGAATGTATTAGTTTGCATTCCCCCCAGCATGTAGAAGTGTTCCCTTTTCTCCACATCCACGCCAACATCTCTGGTTTTGGGATTTTGTTATGTGGGCTAATCTAACTGGAGTTAGATGATATCTCAAGGTAGTTTTGATTTGCATTTCTCTGATGATTAAGGATAGTGAGCATTTTTTCATGTGTCTGAAGGCCGTGCACCTGTCTTCTTTAGAGAAGTTTCTCTTTAAATCATTTCCCCATCCTGAGATGGGATCCCTTGTTCTTTTCTTGCTAATACATTTGAGTTCTTTGTGGATTCTGGTTATTAAACCTTTGTTGGAGGCATAACCTGCAAATATTTTCTCCCATTCTGAGGGCTGTCTGCTTGCTATACTTACTGTGTTCTTGGCTGTGCAGAAGCTTTTTAGTTTGATCAGGTTCAGGTAGTGTATTTTTGATACTGCTTCAATTGCCTGGGGGGTCCTCCTCATAAAGTATTCACCCAGGCCAATTCTTTCAAGAGTTTTTACTGCACTTTCTTCTAGTATTTTTATGGTTTCATGTCTTAAGTTTAAATGTTTAATCCAGTGTGAGTCTATCTTCGTTAGTGGTGAAAGGCATGGATCCAATTTCAGTCTTCTGTAGGTCGCCAGCCAGTTTTCCCAGCACCATTTGTTAAATAGGGAGTCTTTTCCCCACTGAATGTTTTAAATTGGCTTGTTGAAGATCAAATAATGGTAAGTAGCTGGGTTCATCTCTTGGTTCTCTATTCTATTCCAAACATCTACCTCTCTGTTTTTGAGCCAGTACCATGCTGTTTTGATCACTATTGATTTATAGTATAGTTTGAGGTCTGGTAGTGTGATTCTTCCTGCTTTGTTTTTATTTCTAAGTAATGTCTTGGCTCTTCAAGGTTTTTTTCTGATTCCATATAAAATGATGTATTATTTTTTCAAGATCTTTAAAATGTGACAATAGAGCTTTAATAGGAATTGCATTAAAATTGTATATTGTTTTGGGTAGTATGGACATTTTAACAATGTTGATTCTTCCCAACCATGAGCATGGTATGTTTTTCCATTTGTTGACATGTTCAGTGATTTCTTTTCTTAGAGTTTCATAGTTCTCTTTATAGAGATCTTTCACGTCCTTTGTTAGGTGGACTCCCAAATATTTCATCTTCTTTGATACTACTGTGAAAGGAATAGTCTTTGACTGTTTTTTTCAGCTTGGTTATTGTTGGTGAATATAAAGGCTACAGATTTGTGAGTGTTGATTTTGTAGCCTGGGACACTGCTGTATTCCTTGATCACTTCTAAAAGTTTTGTGGTAGAATCCCTGGTGTTTTCCAGATATACAATCATATCATCTGCGAAGAGTGAAAGTTTAATCTCTTCTGACCCTATGTGGATACCCTTGATCACCTTTTCTTCCCTAATTGCAATGGCTAAAACTTCCATTACAATGTTGAAGCGCAATGGAGACAATGGGCAACCTTGCCCGGTTCCTTTCAATTTAACTTCATTCAATACGATATTGGTTGTGGGTTTGCTGTAGATGGCCTCTATCAGTTTAAGAAATGTCCCTTCAATACCAATTTTCTTAAGTGTTCTGATCATGAAGGGATGCTGGATATTATCAAAAGCTTTTTCTGTGTCAATTGAGAGAATCATATGGTCCTTATTTTTTAATTTGTTTATGTGTTGGATTACATTTTTATATATATATATTTTTTGTAGAGACAGATTCTCACTTTATCACCAATTCTCTTGCCTCAGTCTCCCCAGTAGTTGGGACTACAGGCGTCCACCACAATGCCCGGCTATGGATTATATTTATAGATTTATGTATATT
>CAUYRH010018627.1:0-16483 GCA_963574655.1 Perodicticus potto
GCGTCCCCCCCCCCCCCCCCCCCCCACCCCAAACGCCCCCCCCCGAGCCCCGGGGGGGGGGCCATAACCCGGGGGCCACGGGACCCCCCCGGGTGGCGCAACCCGGCCCACCCCCCCCAACACAGCGCGCGCGCCACGGGGCCGGCCGCGGCCCCGCGGGCGCGGCGCCCCCCCCCCCGCCCCCCCCCCCCCCCCCCCCCCCGGGGGGGATTATTAATATGGCGGTCAGAAGAATAAGAGAGGCTGGAACCGGAGACATGCTCGCCCCCTTTGGGCAGGAAAATCAAGCATTTCTAGGAAATTGTGTGGAGTCGTGTATCCCCCTTGAGGGGTGGTGGGTGTTTCTTCTTTGATCAGTGAATGAACGCTGCATTTTCCTGGGAGAGGCTGTTTTTTGTTTGTTTCACAGGTGAAAGGAGCCAAGGAGATTTTAAGGGACATTTCAGACCCCACAGCTGGGAGGGAATCCCGGCTGGGGCGAGGAGCCAGGAAACCGTGTGCAAAAGCTGCGGGAAGTTGTGCTTTTTAACCAGCTGCTGCAGTCCTGATCCCTACTTTGGGGCTCCAGTCACTTAAGCACCTCATACCAGATTCCTTTTCGAGCAGTGACTAGATCCTGTTTGTAATGACAGCTGAGCTGCTTGGGCAAGATGCACTTGTTTCAGAAATGAAGTGTGATTCCATTAAAATGTGTGATCTCTTGCGACAGCCTACCTTGTGTTAGAGTATGTGTGTGGTACTGGATGTATTTGTTGGGAAAAAAAATTGATGAGAACAGTATTTTGGCCCGGAGGCATCAGTTTAAGCAAGTCACAGTTAAAAGGCAAATTCAGCTCTTAATGGGCTTTTACTCTCCCGATGTGTGTCTGAAGGGTTTGACAATTGTAATGTGCTCATTTTAGCCATTACCTGTGTAGCAGGCCCCACCTGGGCACTGTTCCAAAACTTCTCTTGAGCTGAGTGTTTGGATCCCAATATACATTTTCCCATGGAAACAATGGCTGTAAGGTTTCTTGGATGGTGGACAAAAATTGATCTAACCTAAATGTAGCTGAAATACTGTGCATTGGTAATTAAAAGCCAGCAAGAGAAATCAAACAACTATTTAAAATTCCCTTCTTCAGAAAGAAAAAAAAAATAAAATTCCCTTCTTTTAAAAAAAGAAAATATTACACAACGTATTTAAACCTATCAAAACACTGCAAAACTTCAAGCCACCAGACCCCAGGCCTCAGCTGTCTGTCTTCATCTGACACTTTTGGAGAGTGGAGGCCACAGTCTCCTTGGAGTATGGTTCCAGCGTATTGCTGGTATTGGAGAGGAAGAAGAATGGCAGGGGATATTAAACTAAATGGACTGGGGAGGAAAGGTATTTAAATCACCCTGAACTGTTTCTCACATTATGAGAGTGAGGCGGGCTGGTGGGAGGACCCCTACTGCAGAGGACGCCAGGAGCCACAAGACCTCTGAGCAAGATGATTTGCAGCTGTGGGGCGGGCCGTCGGCCAATTCGTCCGCAGGTGCTCCTTGTGGAGAAAGAACCCAGCCCACTGCGATCCTTAGGCACGTGGTCAGTGTCTCGTACTCCCCTCACCTGTCTTGTGCTGTCTCAATAAAAGGCTACTGCAGAGGTTGCTGGAGGCTACCCTGCAATCAAGGTTAGCCCGCCTCCTACAAGCTTGTACTTTTTAATCCGCGCCTCGCCTGGTTCCTTTCTGCGGCGATGGGACCAGGGCCATAGGGGCTACGACACCCTACTAACCTGGTTCTGGGACCCTTGCAGCTTGAGGGCCCACGGCTCAGCCCCTCCCCAGGTTATAATCCTCTCCTACGGCAGCCCTCACCTACTCACCTTTCCATTTGAGACTATGAACCCTTGGCCGTGTTGCCTTAATTTGGTGTAATTCTGAAGAAACGAGCCAGCTTCAGAGTCTCCTGTAGGAATAGCTTCTGCTGTGACTACTTACCAGCTCAACTTCTTCCCCATCCCAAGCCCATTTTCTTCACTCCCTTGCCTCTCCTGACCACATTCCCCGATAGAACTGCATGCAAATCTTTCTCAGAGCCTGTGCTCTGTGGACACAATCTATAGCAGATAAGCGGACACATAAAAGTAGGAATGAAGAGGTGATTGGTAAAGGCCCTGTTATTATTGGTGGCAGAGGGGCTGAAAGCTGGGTTAGAGGAAAGAAAAGTGCCGGGGAAGATACTTGCAGAGAAACTCTGGAGATGATGAGAGCTATTCTGGTGGGGTAGGCATTTAGAATTCCTTCTATATGAAGTAGAGCCAATGACTTGGCCACAGTGTCTAAAGAAGTCCAGTCCTTATGCAGAGTGGCACAGAATGCAAGTGTGCTGGTCCCTTAGGCCTGTAGTCTTGATCTTTCTCCAGAGTTTCAGCTCTGTAGCATAATGCTGTCCTTGTTTTGTGTTGCTATTACAGAATACCAAACTCTGGGAAATATGTTAAGAAATTTATTTCCTATAGTTCTGGGGGCTAGAAAGTCCAACATAAAGGTGCCAGTAAGGGCCTTTTTGCTGTGTCATCTTATGGCTAAAGGTGAGAGGGTAAAACAAGGAGAGTGAGATTGGGAGAGCAAGAGGGAGAGGGAGAGAAGTGTGCTCAGACTCATGGCCTCAAATCCTTTTATAATTGGCATTAACCCATTTACGGGGTTAGAGCCTTCACAAACAAACACCTCCCATTAGGCCCCACCTTCCAACACTGCTGGTTTTGAAGGGACAGATTTAAACTACAGCAAACACAGTTCTGTAGTTAAGGTAATTTGGAAGGCTTGTTTTCTTAGAAAGATTCAATTGTTGAGTTCTAAGTCTGGTATTTCTGAATAGGATGTTCAAAGAATATTGATTACAAAAATCTCTCTCCTTCCAGTGATGTCTTGCTGCCAGGTGTAAGGGTGCCAGGTTGGGCTGGGGATTTGTTTATCTTGTCAATTGCACGATTGGGATATGGTGTTACCCTTTTTTGAGAGAGAGAGTTTCACTCTGTTGTGCTAAGTAGGGTGCTATGGCATCATAGCTCACAGCAACTTCAAACGCCTGGACTTAAACCATACTCTTGCCTCAGTCTCCCAAGTGGCTGGGGACTACAGGCACCCACCACAACGCCTGGCTGATTTTTCTATTTTTAGTAGAGACTGGGTCTCCCTCTTGCTCAGGCTGGTCTTGAACTCCTGAGCTCAAGCAATTTACCTGCCTTGGTCTCTCAAAGTGCTAGGATTATAGGAATGAGCCACCATGTCTGACTTACAGCTGAACTTCTTACTTTTATCACACTGAACTCTTTTCCATGTATTGGATACACATTAAAGAGGTGGATAGTATGCAAAGGTATTTCTAAGAGAGCTAGAAGATTTCTAAAATCCAGCTATCTTTCTCAAATGCTGAGACTAAGGTGTTTACAACAAGCAGTAGACTCTGGCCAGACATGAGTTTATAGCACCATGGGAGGGCCCAGGAGGTAGGAAGAAGACCCTGAGGTCAAGGTGTAACTATCTCCCATGCTTAGCTGGCTGGAAAGACAAACCTAAGAAATTGGCTGTCAGCGTCTATCACCTCTTGTTTTCCAAGTCTGTTATCCTGAAGACCAAATGTGGGGCAATGCTATTATGGGATCTCAGAAAACAATTTGAGGGCCAAAAAAAGAGAATTTTACCTGACATGCTTGGCAGACCCCTGAACAAAACATTATTTCATGCTTTGATGTTTAGCTATTATTTTCTGGAAGGATGAAAAATGTAAAACTGCATTGGTGATACCCATCCAAGGATCAGCAGCGTGTAGGAGGTGGTAGAATACACAGAATTGTTCTGGAGGCCAGGGTGGGGGATTTAATTCAGTCTTCCTGAGTCTAGCGAGTGCTGTGTTGCATAGTGTGGGGATAACAGATGCAAGGGCTGAGTGTTAGGAGGCAGCTTGGATGGACACCGGGATTCTGGAGTAGAGTTATTATATGGATTGCAACAGAGAAAGGCTTTTTAAACATATCAATAAGAGATCATTTTAAAAACCTCTGGTTTGAAATCATAAGTACTCTGCAATGGTAAGATGAGAATCATAATATCCTCAGAAATGGCTTAAACCAGTCATTTATTAAACAAATGTCACTGGGTGCCAACCATGTGGTGCTGAGCAAATGTTTGAAAAGCTACAAAAGTGGATATTTCCTTTCAGACTGCACGCAAATTGTTTTACATAAAACAAATGATTCAAGTTATTAATTTCAGTATCTTATGAATATTAAAGCATTTTTATTGACCTCAGGGTAAGACACAAATTCCTTATGAGGACATATAAAAGACCCTTTGTGACCCTGCCCCTGCTCAACTTTTCGTAGACTGTGCCTCCCAAATTCACAGTCCACCCAGTGTGGCCCACGATGGTGTCATGCTTTCCTTCTCCACTTACTCTTCTCTTTGTTTCAAAACCCATTTTTACTCAGTATTTTCCCTTATCCACCTCCTTCTTTTCCTTTTGACCTGCTAACTCTCACACATTCTTTGGACTTAATTTTAAATTTCATTTTCTTTTGGGGTGCATCTAAGAACTCTTAAGATTGGGTGAGTTGCTCTTATAATGCTCTGCAAGTTCCCCATTATATTAGTCTCCTTGGGGGTGCTATGACAAAATGCCATAGATCAGGTGACTTAAA
Organism: Perodicticus potto; assembly: GCA_963574655.1. NCBI lineage: Eukaryota > Metazoa > Chordata > Mammalia > Primates > Lorisidae > Perodicticus > Perodicticus potto. Next base: position 4,673 of record CAUYRH010018627.1, read on the forward strand.
AAACAGAAATTAATTTTCTCACAGTTCTGAAGGCTAGAAGTACCAGATCAAGGTCTAGCCAGGTTGGTTTTTGATGAAGATTTTCTTCCTGGCTTGTTGATGGCCACCTTCTTGCTGTGTCCTCACAAGGTGGAGAGAGAATTCTCCCATGTCTCTTCTCACAGGGATACTAATCCTAGAGGACCAGGGCCCCACCCTTATGACCTCCTTTAACCTTCATCACCTCCACAATCACCCTTTCTTCAAATAGGATCACATTGGTGTTTGGAGCCTCAGCTCAGGAATTTAGGGAGGTCACAAATATATTTCTTATCCAGGGCATTATTCACATTGTAGTTCGTAAAAAATGGATTTTAGGGTGTGCCAATTACACAGATGATTTGTCTTCATCTCTCACTGGAACTTAATTAAGCTTCATAAAGTCAGGAAATGTACTTACCTTGCCGTTACTGTCTTCTTGGTGCCTACCACAGTGCTTCGGAAATACAGATACTCAATGAACATTTATCGAGTGAACCACCTTAACAATCAGTGACTCAGCAGCATCAAAACAGTTTGTGACACTTGTTCTATTCATTTAAAGATTGGATCTATGGGTTTCACTTCCTCTAGAATGTTACCTTAACTACTTTTCTTCTGACACACTATTTCTTCTTCAATGTTATCTTCCTATATGAGCCTACTTTTTTCTTTTGTGTCCAGAGACACAGGAACTGACTATCTTAACTCTTCATCTTGACCCCTGCAAATATTTCTGTGAGTGTTTTAGACATAGAAACAGACCCAGAGAAGTTGAGACTTTCCCAATGCCATTTGATAAAAGAGACTTTCCCAAGGCCATTTGATAAAAGAGTTCTCTCCTGGAACCCAAGAGAGTTGAGCCTTGCATGACAGAAGCACTTTAACCTGTCAGGTCAGGGGGAGGTCAGGATAGGGGAAGCAGGACCTAGGGAGCTATGTAATTTACTAAAAAGAACAACCAACAAACCAGAAAAATTACTCTGTACAAAGTACCAAACTTGTTGTAGTGGGACTACAGAAAAGAATAAACCAGAACTCTTGGAGCATATGAGGTTGAATAATAAAATTCATGAGTTTATCCTAGAGAAAGTGCTATATACATTATTACTGAATATCACTATGGTCACCTTTGAAGTACTCCCCTTGGTCATCTGGTCATCAAGGGGATATTCAGCAATGAGGTATGTAGTAATTTTTCTAAGATGACTTTGCAAACTTAATTGTCAGATCTTATACAAGAATAGCCTTTATGGGAATTCTAGAAGAAAATTTTCATAATTGCTTTGAAGAGTGAAGTAGATACTGACTTTGGTCCCCAGGGGAGTACTTCTAGAATGAGTTCATAAACTTAATTGTCTGACCTCATACAACAAGTTGGAAGGTAGAAATACATGAGAGTTAATCTTAAGTACAGCAGGAAAACTGAATGATGATCTAGAGAGTGAGATTATTAGGAGTTCAAAGAAGGAAGATCACTCTGGGGAGGAGAAGTCCACAAAAGATTATGATAAAATGGGTTAGAATTTTACCTAAAAAGGGTGACTTAAGATTTTACCTAAAAGAGCGACAGTACATAAGGTAAAAAGCAAAATGCATGTAGGTGGAAAAATAATGAAGATTTTAAAAATAAAAAGGAGATCATGTAATTCAAATTATTTTGCAAGTTAGGTTTACCCATTCGAATGTCTTAATATCTTTTTTTGTGGGTCAGGATATATAGCTCATTTTTTTGTTTTCCCTTTTTGGTTGGACTTTGGCAGTAGACTATTACACTGACTTCTGGCCTTCTTCTTTTCCCAGTTGCTGCCAGTAATATTTTCCTAAAATGTACAATTATACTACTTTTTTGCTGAGAGTCTTTCACTGACACCTGTATCAGATAAAGTATTTTCATTGAAATCATTGGAATAATTGCTTAAATAAGTCTCAAACTGGCTTAAATAATAATAGAATTTTACTAGTTCACTTATTGGCTTGCTAGGGCTATCATAACAAATAACACAGACCAGGTGACTCAAATAACAGCAGTTTATTTTTTCACAAGTATGGCAGCTGGAAGCCCATGATCAAGGTGTCAGCAGGTTTAGTTTCCTCTGTTGTCTCTCCCTGGGGCTTGTAGATGGCTGCCTTCCCACTGTCCTCCCATGGTCACCAGTCAGAATGGACCACAGACTGCTCTAACAGCTTTAATTTAAATTAGTCACTCCTTTTAATTAAAGACCCTTTGTTCAAATACAATCACATTCTGAAGTACTGGGGGTTAAGACTTCAACTTAGGAATTTTGGGAGACACAGTTTGACAGTTTGGTCAATAACATTCATATAACCGAAGATCAAAACATAGTAGACTTTAGGCAAGTTTCATTCTTGGGTTTTTGGGTTTTATTCTCTTTGAACAATCCTTAGAACCATGTAAATCTCAGATGGCAAATGGAGGCTGGTGGGAAGTGGAGAAGGTGTGCTAAGGCAGCAAGCACATAACTGCCCTGATGCACTACATTGTTTTGAGAATAAAGGGCATGAGGTCTGAGGCCTTTGCCATGTGGTCTCTTACCATTTTCTCAATATCATATTTCATGATATGGACATCCACATAGTCCATCTGCTATGGCAATGAAGGCCTTGCATTTCTGTGTTCATTTCACTCATTCTTAGGCAGTTTTTCCTTTTTCTAGGATGACCTAGATTAAATATCACCTCTGTGAAGCTTTTACTAACCTTTCTCTGTTACCAGCAGGGCTGCTATGTGTGACTTCCAAGGCTGTGCATTACACATTTTCCAGGATGCCATTGCTCACATATACCACAACATAAGCATTGTCCTCTCGGTTGTGCAGTATAAAACCTTCACAACTGTACATGGTTGCCTCGGCCTGTTTTCCTTAGCATCACATTACGTTGTGATGGTTTACATGAACATTTGCCATCCTTTTAGTCTTAATACTCCTTGTTGTCTCTAGATCTGTATCTTCTCATCTTTCAACTATTAAAAATACTGAAATATCTGTTAACTGAGATCAATAAATTGCCATCATTTTTTGAGTGCTAAGTTTTTTTTTCTAAATTTATTTAACCATCCCAACATTCTAATGAGGTATATATTATTTTCTTTGTTCTGCAGTTGAGAAAATCGAGGCTCAGAGAAGCTAGGAATTGTCCAGGGTCACATAGCTAGTAAGTGACTGAACTGAATAATGCACTTTTTCTCTCTTGCCTCTGCTTTTCTTTCTCAGCTCAACATTTTCAGTCTGATAAGTAGTGGACATAAATTTCAGCATTGAGAATAATCATGTTTTGTTTAGTTGCTATAAGAACCTTAATGGACAGATTGACCATCTACCTTTTAGAATTCCCAGGATTAATTGAGATTATGCATGTGATTATGCTTTGAGCAGAAGTATCTATACTATGAAAATACAAGGTATTATTTAATAATGATAATTTGGTATTAACAGCTTCCACTTCTATCATTACCTTAGGATGCCTGTTTTAAGATATATATGTTTTAATATTTTTTATTGATACAATAATGGAATCTTGAAATACATTTGCAGATCAGAGCTGTGGCCCCAAAGGGAAGCCAAGCAGCCTAGTTTTATGGCCCATAGAAGGGCGGAGATGAAGCAGCTTTGTAAGAAGTCTTCCTTTTGCTGTTAGCTCTCATTAGCTGAATTCAAATTCCAGTGGTGATAATACACAATTCTTCAAGTGCATATAGATTCTGCCTGTATAAAAGGACAAAAATCTATAAATGTAATCATTTCTCCCTTGTCAGCTAATGTAACATAGTAGTAACTATAAAACAGTTTTCTTTGGGTGCTTTTGTGCGATTTATTCCTCCTGGCATGGATCAGGATATGAGCAGCATTTTGTTTCAATAGAGCTTTTCTGTAGCTTTTAACCAGTTACAAAGGGTGTCTTTCTATACATGGACACAATCCTGTAATAGAAATGAAACAGGCTTTTAAGGCTCGAAAGAAAGGAAAATAGAAGACCAGGGGCAAATTGTCATTTCATCATTTTGTGAGGCAAATATTATATATCTGGGAAAAAGATTTTTTTTAAAGCATATAATTTAGGAGTGTCTAAAGGTGTTTTGTTAGGTCAATTGTGTATCAGGAATTTAAAAGGAAGAGCCTGTAGATCTTCAAAAGGCCCCCAGATAAGGTTAGTGTAATCTATTTTAAATTATACTTCCCCACTCCCTGATCTGAGAGAAGAGCTTTCTGTCTTGCTTTCAGTATTTAAAATCTGAAATAATATGGACTTGACTACCCAGGGATCTGCCTCTTGGCCTGGTGCTTTGTCACCACAATTGAGATGGGCAGGTTGGAAACAGTGGAGTGTTCCCCAGCGTAATTCACAAAAGTGGGAGGCAGAGTTGTCTGCCTTTTTTCCAGAGGCTGGCTGCAATGATACTCCCCTTGAGTTTCTGCCAAGGCACATCACTAAAGAAGAAGGAGGTAAAATGAGGATAAGATTTAACTGCTTCTTTCCAGGGAAGCTTAGAGACAGTATCATTTCCTGTTTGAAAGTTGGAGGCAGTTTTATTTGTTTGAACAAATCCTATGGGAAATGAATAAGTAAAATTATCAACTGACACTCTTCAGTAGGCTGAAAATAGATCCCAATACGTGATTTGCTTTCTATTTATCACCCATATGTATTTATTCCAGGTTCCCTTCTCACAGGCTCCCAGATTGGGGGACTCAGAGACAGTATCAGTTAAGAAGAACTAGTTTTTGTTTTTTTATTTTTTTTAGTTTGTTTGTTTTAGGGAGTTATCTCTCTAACTTTTTATTTCAAAAAATTTTAGATCCACAGAATAGTTGAGAGAGTAATAGAATAAACACTTTGCACATTTGCTTTAACACGTGTGCCCACACACACTCTCTCTTTTGCTTTTTACTGAAAGTTTAAGTACTTAAGTATGATGGTACTTCCTCTCAAAATACTTGGACATATATCTAAGAGCAAAGATATTACCCTGCCACTGTTGTATTCAAAATATTTAACATTTGGCAATTTATAAGATACAGTCTGTTTTCAAATTCTCCCCGATTGTCCTAGAATGTCCTTTATTATTCTGTTAAATCCAAGATGGAAGGAAGTATCACACATTGCATTTAGGTGTCTCATCTTTTCGATCTCTATCCAAAAAGAGATAGAGACCTTGTCATTTGCAACATTAATATTTTTGAAGACTTCAGGATAGTTGTCCTATAGAAAGTTCCACAATTTGATCTTGTCTGATACCATGCCCCCAGGAATGTTCAGTTAGATGACTGTATTCAAAACCCATTTAATTATTTCTTTTTTGTTTGTGGTTATGTTATCAAGTTGATAGGTGTTCATAGTTAGGCTCATTTACTTCTATTTGATTTCAGTTTTAGAGTTAGCCTTTGATAAATCCTTTTTAATATATATTAAAATTTTGAATAGGTATGTTGACCTGTTTCAAAAGGCAAAACTACATTTAAAAAGCCTACTCAGAAATTTTATGCCTATTTCTATTTTTCTCTAAATTTCCATCCATCCCTTATGGTTAACTATTTTTTATTAGTTTCTGGTGTTTTCTTCCTATATTTCATTTTTCAAAAATAATCAAAAAGGAACATAATATATAGGCATAAATATATAATATATATGTCTATGTGTTTACCTATGTGTGTGTACATATACACATATATTTATTTTGTGTCATATATATACACATATCTACTGTGGCTGGGCATTTGGGCTTTCCCCAATATTAGTTATTACAAATAAACAATCTTGTGCCTATGTTGTACTTGTGGGCATAACTGTAGGTGGAGGTGCCATCCTGGGCCAATAGGTTAAGTGCATATGTAGTTTTGGTACATAGTGCAAATTCCCCTCCATAGAGTTACATCTTTCTTCACCTCCAGAAGCAATGTGTGAATGCATATATATGTGGTAAATATCTGAAGATTTTCCATTACCTTATTTAATCTTTCTTTATTATAACCTTATTGTTTCCTTATTTTATAACCTTTACTATATAGTTAGGAGGCTGAGGCTCAGAGAGGTTGAGTAGTGTCTCCAGGGTCAAATGACTGGTAAATGGCTTACCTAAGATTTGAACTTAGATTTTTGACTCCAGACTCATGCAACTAACCACCTCATTGTACCAGGCTCTGCATACATTAAGCTTCCTGAATCATATTATAGTATCCTGGTCGGATTAGTAGGAAATTATTTATTCTCAGAGATGAGGTTTCTGAAAATATCCAGGAATGCTGGGGAGTCAAAAGACTTGCTAACTCAAGGGCTATCAGGGAGGTAAGAGAATAGTTTTCATATTCATCCTGTTTCTTAAGGGGATCAGTGTTCATTCAAAGTTCCTATGTCCTGACCCCAGATTTTAACCCAGTGTAGATAGGACAGCAAGAATCTTTGAAAGCTGAGAAGTTTTAGGAAGGCCCCTCTCTGGAAACAAGGCATCAGAGTACAGGGAGCTGGATCTAGTTCTGAGGCAGAGTAGGTTGATAGGAGGCAAATAAAGGAATCAGAACCAAAGAAAACAGCTCAGGATTTGGGGGCAGGCTCCAGTCCCAGAGAACAGGAAAACAAACAAGAAGCCTGGAATGGGCTGAGTTGAGAAAGCCTCGGGGATAATGGGACTATCCAGGGACCCATCCTGTGGTGGCAGAACAAGTAAATAATTGATTTCAGATACAAATAAATGCTACAATCCAGGGCAATGGAATACAGTATGAATGTTTAGGGAAGACCTAAATGTGAGAAAGTGGCATTTGAGGTAAGTTATGAATAATGAGAAAACATTGGCCATTGAAAGACTTAGGAGCGGGCGGTGCCTGTGGCTCAAGAAGTAGGGCGTTAGCCCCATGTACCAGAGGTGGTGGGTTCAAACCCAGCCCCGGCCAAAAACTTCAAAAAAAAAAAGAAAGAAAGAAAATCTGATGCAAGAGGATCACTGGAGCCCAGGAGTTTGAGGTTACTGTGAGTTATGATGACACCATGGCACTCTACCCAGGGTGACAGAGTGACAGTCTGTCTCCAAAAAACCCCAAAGACTTAGGAGCAACAACTCTCCAGACACAGAGAATAGCAAATGCAATTCCTGAGGGCAAAATGAACCTGAAAAAATAAGCCAGATAAAGACCAGTATGACTGAATATTTTAAATAAGAGAGTAGGAAGAGATGAGATCAAAGGCAGAGACAGATTAGGCAGGGCCTTATTGCTTAGGGTAAAGGAGTTTGGATTTTATTTGAAGTGCATCTGGGCATGCTTGGGAGAGGCAAGTTGCAACGGACTTTTGAAATAAGCTGCAATTTATGCATTAGGGAATGTATTTAAATTCAGTTCTATAGAATATGATGAATTCCAAGGAAATATACATAGAAATAACCGCTATTGAGTGTATATGTTTATTTATTTTTATGTAAGAATTATGCTATGATCTGAATGTTTGTTCCTCTCCCTCTATTCATATGTTGGGACCTTAATCTTCAGCATAATGGTATATGGAGGAGGGACCTACGGTATCTGGAAAATGGAGAGCTTATAATGGGATGAGTGCTTTTACAAGAGACCTGACAGAGCTTGCTTCCTCTATCTCTACTCTCTGCCATGGAAGGTTACAATGAGAAGATGGCCATCTGCAGACTAAGAGGCCAGTCCTCACTAGGCACTGGGTAGCTGGCACCTTGATCTTGGAATTCCCAGCCTCTAGAACAGAATGGAATTTCTGATTTTTAAGCTGCTCAGTCTATGTTTTTTTTTTTTTCCCCTACCAGCTTAACTGATGAAAACAAGTTATTTTTCTTAAGGCAGGGTATAAAATGAGGCTGAATGTGAAGTTTTGCCAGTGATGTGAGTTAAAGAACATTTATACAAAAATAAATACATTGCTACTTACGTTTACCGCCCCCAGATGATTCATCAAGAGAAGCATATTCTTCACATTCAAGTATGAATACACTACTTGTGTCAGTAACATATGCATAGTAAACATTTCATTTCATGGAAGGAAATAAGAATTTTAACATATCTTGTAATATGCCACATGTGAAGCTCAGAATGTACGCCACTGATGAATTCAAATAGGCAGTCTACTCCCCATCCCAATTCATCAAATTTTTATTTTTTTCTGACATCAGGTAACGTAAACTTTCTTTTGGTTATATCTCTCATTTCACACTCAAAATTTCAATAGATTTTTGAAATTAAAGAAGCTTAGTGTTAAGTAAGAAATCAAACTAAGTTAATGGCATAAATTCTCAGGAAGGAAAGAGTGAAAAAAATGGTATCCTACCGTATACTAATCTTAAAACAGCTAAAATAGAGTAAATGGCAAGAGTGGAACTTAGAATCAAGAAACACTGAAATAAAATGAATGATGGTAAACATATTTAAAAGTCATGTCAAACATACCAAAAATAAAGATAATATAGTACTAAATCATCTTAGAAGAGAAAAATCTCAAACATGATATTTATCATTTAAGCAAAATCATCATTAGCCAAGTAAAAATTCAGCTGGAATGCAAAAAACATACAAATATGCTTTACACTTCCTTTCTTTCTTAGGCTAATCTGTAAGGTTTGTCAATAACCCAAGTATATTTAAATATCTAGGTGTTTGATGTCATTTTGACCAAAAATGCAGGCTTTTGGCTAAGTTTTCTATTTTTAGCTGGATTTTTAGGATCATACAGTAATAGCCTGAACCATCTCTTCAAATTCTATAAATTAGACGCAGATAATTTTCCTTGTAGGTGACATAATAAAACCAGAAGAGTGACTATATGATCAACTAAGGATCACAGCTGTTTCATATGGAAGGTAGTCATTTATTGGAAGATACTTATTTAACAAGCATTTTAAAAAAGTTCTTTTGTGGAAATTTATCTGGTGGATATTTGTGGCTGTCAAAAGGGTGACAATATTCAGCTGATGGAAATGCCCGTTGAGAGAAGCAAAGTACTCAAGTTCCTTTAATGCAGGTAAAGTATGCAATTTATTGTGCACAGATGGCCTCCTATTGTAGAAGCACAGCAACCCTTGGGGTTGAAGAATGAAGATTTCCTGGCCCTCAAAGCCTCCTGAGGATGCCTGGTAGCTCTTGACATCATGTAACTGGGCTGAGGAGCACTTTGAGCCTATCCAAGAAGCATTTTCATTTCTAAAGGGATTCTCTCTTGACTGTTGCCAAGTTTTATGAAGCTTCAGGCTCCCTGCCCACCTTTCCCCAGTGTTCCATATTCATGCATATTTGCTGTGAGACTGGTGAACCTGCAGGCCACCTTCTCAGGCATCCCTTTCCCCAGCAGGTCTATTCCTATAGGCTGTTACTAGTTCCTACTACACACAAGGAACATACTGAAAGTATTTGAGTTTGCTGTAAAAACAAGAGCTACAAAATGAAAAATTCAGTCTAAGCCTATAAACTGTTGTCAGTTTTTGGCTGAAGCCATCCAAATGATACCTACGATCTAACTCATGGTCTAAACTTGATTCATTAATGCTAATGAACTTTTTAGGGTGGCCTGAAGATGACAGAAATGGAAGAGAGGTAGAATAAGTTATATGGGTATGATAAGTATAGTTCCATCTACTTTTCTCTGTTACCTTTTGTTTTAACAATGGGTTATGTTCCTTGCTTGACTCAGCAACATTTTATGGGTGTTCTCACTGGTATGTGAGAAGTAAAGGGAGATGGTTGGTAGCAGCCAGATACAGCAGACCTGTCTGTTCTCTAAGATGCCAGCAGACATGAAAGGAAAAGAACAGATGCAGTGACAAGAAATTCTTTAAAGGAGAGCTGAGGTTAGCCTAAACAATCATAGTGATCAAACTTATCTGAGAAATGCCTATATCTAACAGGATGGAGAAGAACTGACTAAGCTTAGGACATAAGATTATCCCTGAGGGGATATCCCTGGAAGAGAGTTTAAAGAGGAACCTAAAAAGGATATACAACTTGTCTGTACCAAAGATTAGTTAGGAGGTAAATAATGCATAGCTGTCATTTAAGAGAAAGAATTTAAAATAAAGAATTTTTAACTAGTAATTAAAGAAATGAAAAAGCATAAAGAGAACAGTAAGTACAACCCGAGTTTTAGAGGAAGAGGGAAGAGGTTGGAATCATTACCGATGAGTGACTTGGAGAGGCTCACAGACCTGGGGAACCCGAGAAGTGAGATGTGAATAGTCTTAAAAGTGTTGGAAGAAAAATTTTTTATTTTTTATTTCTTTTAATACTAAGCTTTGGCATTAGCAATTTAATCAAAAAATAAAATGTGCTAAAAATAAATGCTGTGTGGCATGATTGGTAAATGATGCACAAAAATAGGTTCTTTTTTCCTTTAAGGCAATCAGTCAGAAAGCAGTTTTCTTCTCTTCAAAACCATTCTACCTCATTAGCATTCAATCATATTTGTTAATGATTAACCAATATGCCGGAATAAATTGGTGCTTCCAAAAGAAAGTCTGCAAGAGTGACATAGGAATAGAAAACCAAAGCAAGAACATAAAACCAAAATAGGAGCAGAATGCAAACAGAATAATAGCCCTGTTTGTCCTCTCCACCTTTGGCCTTGCAGTCTCCCTCTAGCGACCCCTAGTGCCTAACAGGGAACCCCTGCGAAGGAGAAATAAGGTTTTTAGAGTTTCAGCCATAGAGAAAGGAATATAGAAAAATGAATTCGATGTTGAGAGATAGCAGTCTAATAACTGGGAAAAAATGCATAGTCCCTAGTTAGTGGTATGGGAATCAAAATAGAGTAAATTGACTTGAAGACACTCTTGTTATCAACATTCCTCAACAGAGCCGGGTTGAGATGAATACCGGCCTCTTTCTGAAGGAAGACTTAAATCTTGAAATTAGATAGAAGCTATTATTCAATAAGAATGATAATATTACTATCAATGCCAGCATTTCAAGAGTATGTTCCACGTGCTAGGCAAAGGTATAACTCTTCTTATTTAATCTTCATACGGTACTACAAGGGAGATCTTATTATATTCATTTTGCAGATGAGGACACAGGAGTCAGGGAGAACAAAATGTGGGATGATTGATAGATCATAACAGAAACTCATGTTTGTCTGATTCTGAAGCTTATCTACTAAAATACAACTTGGATTTGATTCCTGACTTTTAATTTCCTCAAATTGCTTAAAAGTAACTATCAGGGCTCATTTTTTTGAACTTTCAACATGGGAGATTAGGATAATAGGATAGGATAACATGGGAAAAGATAGGATAGGATAGCATGGGAAAAGATAAGATAACATGGGAAAACTTAAATTTGTGTTGCAAATAGAAGTGTCCATTGAAAAAGCATCAACTATTGCATGTGCAGGCTTTGGGGCAACACTGTACATTCTCCACAAATATTGTTTTATAAACAAACCAATGCTCTCTTTTTCTGACATATGTTTTTCTTTTAATTTATTTTGTCTTGGGTGGAGGCAAGATGGCCGACTGGAGCCAGTTTTCCACAGAGGCTCCCATTCAGAAGGAGAGTTAAAGGACTGAAGTTTAGCAAGAAAGCTGTTGGTTTGGATCTGAGCCAAGAGAGAAGGTTCAGGTATGCACATCAACCCTGCTGAGGTGAGCTGGGACACCAAGGATATAAATAAAAGATACAAAAATCCATTCAATGTACTCAGCCCTACTATGAAACTAATTTAAAGGTTTCGTATGAAGGTGTGTTTCAAGAAAATCAGGAAACTCAAAATACACAAAATGCCAAAAGGCAATGAAGAGCTCTTTCATGTTACTTAATAGGAGCAAAAAAA
>CAUYRH010018628.1:0-10741 GCA_963574655.1 Perodicticus potto
ATGACATTTTATCTTGAAAGTTGTTGAAGATATCTATTCCCTGTGTTATGTTCATAAGAGTGCCCAAAGTGAGTAACTTTTCTTAGCAAAAATTTCTGTTATGAACCAAATTGTAACCGAGGGAATGACCTGGAAATAAAAGGGGGGGCAAAAATATTTTCTGTCTCTTTAAAACTTCTCCAAGAAACGGAGACCTACATCCCTGCCTTAGGATACCTTGGGATGTGGTTGTAGGGGCAGGGGAATGCCTTATGTTCTCTGTGCTAGAGCAGATGGGCAGGGGAACTGTCCGATGGCCTGGTGGGCAGAGGTCTTGGTGGGCCTCCAAGGGGACAGAAGTCATGGCAGAGATGAGACAATCACAATCATTAACTGCAGTTAAACAAAAATAACCTAGAACTGAGGGCTCTCTCTTTTAAAAGCTCTGTGTTTCTGCTATGTACAGGAAATCTGGACTTCGAGACGATAGTCCTCTATTTTTCCTCCTTTGCAGTAATAAACTTCTCTTTCCTTCTCCTCACCCACTTGTCCTCAATCTTCTGATGCCACTTTTTGGACAAGTGCCAAGTTTTCAGTAACGATGAAACGTAACACCTGTGTCCAGTCGTGAGTATCAAAGGGATTGAATAACATACATATTTTCCTTTTGAGGTCTTGCATGAAATTTTTCTGTTACGTTGAAGGCTGATGCATGCTGCTGCTCAGTTATGGTTCTCCTTGAAAGAGGCAGTTGTTTGTACTCTGAAGCATTATCAACATCTAAGCATCCTATAGATTCAGCGCTGCATTCTCTCACAGTATCTGCATCGCTGAATAGCTTTTCTTTTTTCCTGAGTATATAAATCACTATATAAATTACTTCAGCGTCATTATTTCAAAGTCTTATTGCTGCTTGAAAGAATTGTCTGTGCTTTTGTTTTTCATCTTTTAATTTCTGCAGTACAACGTTTCATGCCTCTCTCTCTAATTTGAAATATTTGTGGTCCTTAAGAGTGTTATAATGCAGGTGAGCATTGACTTTCTTTCATGTTGATACTGCAGTATCACAAAGCAAGCAAATCATCTTATCTTTAGCAGAAACAAGATAATATTACAATTCCCAATCCTCATAAAACAAAATGTTTTCTTCTTTCGGCATTCTCTTAGTTTTCTTTGACATAATGGGCTGTTAAGCAAAGATAATTAAAAAATATTGTTGAGCTGTGCAACTATTCACAAATTCCACTTCTGACAGAAACATAGTGCACTGCTGTCAAAACCTGGTAACAACAACAACAAAAAAAACAATCAAAAAAAACCTGGTAACAGTCTGGTGTACTTGACCCCCATAAACTCTTGCCAACCAGCCTTTTGTTGCAGGGGCACCAGTCAGACGGGGGAGTCAGAACTAAATCATGTGAGTAGCAGCCATTAAGTTGTCTCTAAAACTATAATTTTGCCAGTCAATCTGGGAGGATTATTTCGTTGAAAATTGTTTTATGTTTTGGTATTTTAAATAAGTTCATTTTAAAAATAAAAATATAAAGGGTGAACAAAAATGCATTAATAAAAATAAAAGGTAGGTTCTTTGTAATTGGATTTAGGTCAAAAGGCCACACTTAAAGACCTATAAGGCCACACATGGCCTTAAGGCTTCAGGATCCCCACCCCTGGTTTATCTAGTGATAGGGTCTCTGTGGAGTGAAATGGTGAAACTTTTAAGCAAGAATTCTTTGCTGTCTAAGTAGTTATTAGCATAACTTTTAGAGATTTGCTGTCTTGGCCTGTTTTGTTTTGACATGAAGGAATGCAGCTGGGTAATTTATGAAGAAAGGTGTTTGCTTGGCCCACGGTTCTGCAGGTGGTTTGAGGAGTGCAGAGCCAGCCTGCACTTCTGGTGAGGGCCTCAGGCTGCTCTCGCTCCTGGTAGGAGGTGAAGGGGAATTGCTGTGTGCAGAGATGACGCAGGCAGGGAGGAAACGAGAGAGGGGAGGGGAGGGGAGGGCCAGATGGTCTTCAACAACCAACTCTCTTTTACCCCCCCTCCTCTCCCCGGGGGAGGGATGCACTCCCGTAGAACCAGACGGCTCCCTTTAGGTGCCCCCTCCAAAAAGGGGGTGGTGTCATATGTCAGCATGAGGTTTGGGGACACACATCCGACTATAGCAGCTGATTAACTGTGTATGAATAGATAGAATATCAGGTGCATTTTTGCCATTTAGATCCATCCAGGCAAAGACGCAGGAGATCCCTTCAGATGGGAGAACGCTAGGCCTCAGGATATCTGAGTTTGAGTTAGGATGACCCCCGAGGCATCTGTTCCAGCAGTGAGTAGCTTAGTCATTAGACGTAAGAATTCTGTGCTAGTGTAGTAGTTAGGCTTATCTCAGTTTTATTAAACGACCAAATTAACACTGTTGTGTCCTTTTCAGTGTTTACCATTTCACAGAACTTATGCTTACAGCACATTTGAGTGAACATTGAACAAAATCTGATGAGCAATTTACATACTTGGTTCAGGTCCACTGAGCAAAGCAGTTATGGATAAGCTGCAGTAGTTATAAATAAGGCTGGCAGAAAAGATGGATCCTAGGTGCAAAATATTTAGGGAACTAAAAAAAGGATTATTTAAACATATAAGACTTTCGAATATATTAGTGGCACAGAATAAAATGCTTAACTGTTTGATATGAAGTTAGAGACCTGTTCTCCTATGCCCATCGCTGAGGTGATAACTCATTTCTATTGAAATAGACCTTTAATAATTGTATACAAATATTGTGAGATTTAAAGGAGTCCTGTGTTACTTTCTTTCCCAGGATTCACTCAGATAAGGTAGGCTGACTTAATCTTTACATTCAGTGCCATTTTCCTGTATCACAATTAATCATATTTCTTTTTTTTTTTTTTTTTATTGGCTTCATGTGTGTACTTCTTACCTTTTTTTTCTTTGAGACAGAGCCTCAAGCTGTCACCCTGGGTAGAGTGTTGTGGCATCACAGCTCATAGCAACCTCCAACTCCTGGGCTCAAGTGTTTCTCCTGCCTCCACCTCCTAAGTATCTGGGGCTACAGGTGCCCGCCACAATGCCCAGCTATTTTTTGGTTGCAGCAGCCATTGTTGTTTGACAGGCCCGGGCTAGATTTGAACCTGCCAGCTGAAGTATATGTGGTTGCTGCCTTAGCTGCTTGAGCCATAGGCGCCAAGCCTATACTTCTTACCTTTTTGTTTTTGGAAACAGAATCTCACTCTGTCACCTTGGTGGAGTACCATGGCATCATCGTAGATCACAGCAACCTCAAACTTCTAGGTTCAAGTGATCCTCCTGCCCTAGCCTACCAAATAGTTTGGATGACAGGTGTGTGCCACCACACCCAGCTAGTTTTTTCTATTTTTAGTAGAGATAGGGTCTCACTGTTGCTCAGGCTGGTCTTGAACTCCTGCACTCAAGCATTCCATCCACCTTGGCCTCCCAGGGTGCTAGGATTATAGGCATGAGCTAGTGTGCCTGGCCATCATTTTTTTCAATAAGTAACTATCACAGTCAGAATTTGTATCTCTCAAAAGTGTTGATTAATCTGTTAACTTATTCAGCATTTGCCATTCAACTAATAACTGTTATGCACCCACTAAATGCAATAGTAGTTAGCACATAGAGTGTGCTTACCATGTGCCAGATAGTGTTATAAGAGCTTTGCATTTTTAAGTCACCTAATACTTTATCAATCCTGTGAGATGAATAGTATTATTGTCCCCATTTTAGAGATGCACAGACAGGGGCACTGAAAGTTTAAATGACATTTGTGTTCACACTTCTAGCAAATGGAAAAGCTTGGAATTAAAGTCAAGCAGATGATTCAGACAGTGTTAAGTATTCATGAAACACGTACCAGGTCTATGTTTAGTGACTTAACATCTCTGTTAAGGTTCATGTGATGAATAAAACTTAGGATGTAGATAGGAGGTAGGTAACCTTCTTCTGTTAAGGTCCAACTAGTGGATAATTTAGACTCTGCAGCACATATGGTCTTTGTCACAACCCTCCAACTCCGCAGTTGTTGTGCAACGTAGCCATAGAAAATATAATATACAGCAGAACCTCTGTAACTTGACCACCCAAGGGACTGGAACAAACTGGTTAACTTACAGAGGTGGCATTATAAGGAGCTTCCATTGAGTACATGTGATGCATGTCCAGTCTATGAAAATTAGGTCAGCGAAAGGCGGTGGTTAGTGTAGGGAGGTGGTCAGCTATGGAGTTCTGCTGTATGACAGAATCATCGTGGCTGTGTTCCAAAAACATTCAGGGCTGGATTTGGCCTGCAGTCCATGGTTTTCTGTTTCGTTTTAGTGCCGGCCTCTGCTTCCTATCTTGAGTTGGATGTTCTTCTGGAAAGTTGTTTCATCTTCAGGGTCTCAAGATCAGTACATTCCTCCTCTGGCTGTGGGTTTCTGATTATCTGCTTCCCGTTTTCTCAGGCTTACTGATCCTGCTCTTTGCTTTTCTTAGAACATTCAGATACTTAGCCTGTGCCAGTTTTCACAGCATGGTGGTTGCTTTCTGCTTCCATTCCCAAGTAGATTTTAGTGGCAACATTATTGCTTCTCTGTCTTTTCTAGCATCTGAATAGTTAGCCTGCATGGTCACCCTTTGTTTGTGAAAGACATTTTATTGTCTTCAGAAAACAGTGGAAATGCCTCTTATGTGATATTAATTTGATAAAATTAGAATTTAGGAAAAATGTTGTGAACACCTGAAATAGATCTATAGAACAAAAAATATGAACTAGATAAAGTGCAAATTTAAATAACTATGGCTCTTTTGGGCATCCATCTATTGCACTTTACATAGATGAGACAGAGAAGAATTGGCTTTTCTTATGAAATGTCAAAGATTCATTGAATTACTCTGGCATCATCATAAAGTTTAGTTTTGGTTTTCTGTAGGTCCTTGGCACATTAACGCCAAGCTGGCCCTTTGTGTGACGTGTTCTGTTTACACTAGAGTTGTAAAGGAGATGACGGATTTCACTCCTGCTGTCTCAGTGAAACTATCTCTTAGGACTACGTGTAACCGCCCAGGGAAAGGAGAATGTTTTAGATGTACAGGATGGTAGCTTTTAGACAAAGACTTACAGGTTTTTATAAAGATGGGTTGCTATCATGCTTACGGCTCCTTTATTTTATTTGTTTTTATAGTTTAGTGTTTTAGACATGGGAACAGACATGTAGTCTAATTAAAATATTTAAGGTATGTTACTTCTTTAAAATGTCTTCACTAGAAAATAGCTTACCTCCCCCCCTCCAGCTTTTTCCATGTTAATATAAATATAAATATGAACACTTGAGTTTTGTGAAGTGAATAGACTCACTGGATTTTTCTTGGTGGAAAAAAAAAATTACCGCACTATCCCAGAATGGCAAATAAAATGTCACGAAATCAGGCAAGATATGCTTCTCAAACCTCGTATTTTTTTTCAAAAGTTACTTATCTCTCTCGCCTGCTCCTTTTTGTCTTTTTTGTACAACTTAGATGGTGAAATGGGGAAAAATATCAGTGGTGGTTGTTATTTCCTGTTCAAGATGATTTAGATTAAGTAATGTAAGAAAGAATTTAGCATTATAAAATATTTTATTTTGAGCATTATAAAATATTTTATTTTTACCATTAAGTAAAAATTAAGAAGAAAAATTTATTTTATTTATTTTTTATTTTATTTTTATCATTAAGTAAAAATTAAGTAGAAAAATTGGAATTATTCTACCCTTGTATAAACGGTCTATGTGTAGAACACATTCTAAAGTTATAGTAGAAGCTAATAGGAAATAATAGAATCTTCTAGGATATTTTAGGTTTTGAAATTATGTATCTGCCACTAAAGGAAAATTGTTCTGGGATTTTACTTTGACCATCCAAAATGCACCCCCCTCCTCTTCTCTCTTTGAAAGCACAGAAATATTTTGATTTATTCAGCACTGTAGTGTAGCTTTGAGAAGTTCTTAGGAGTCCAAAGAGGAGATAGCAGAGGATAAACAAGGCAATTTTCAGTTGGCAGATTTTGGTTACATTAAAAAATAGCTGGACAATACTTTATTTAAAATGTATTTATCATTATCAGCCTGGATCCTGTGGACACACATTTACTGAGTCACTTGTAACTAGTTTCAAATCCAAGCCTGTCTTCTCGCTTTATGATTACTGTATGCACCTTGTGTATAAGGACGCGTTTAGTTGTTGAGGGGCGGGATCCCAGTTCCCCAACCCTTGTTCACCTGGTTTGGTTACTCGGTGGAACCAGAAAGCTCAACCAAGGCTCCAAGAATAGAAAGTGAACGTGTGTAAAACTGGGCAGCATGAGTAGAAAGCAAAAGTAACTTGGGATAGGTTTTAGTATAATAAAGAGAAGTTTTATGTAAGATTGAAGAGAAAGCTCAGAGCCGTTCTAGAGAGAGTTGGAAGTGGGTCCCTCTCACCAGTGAGAAGAAAGAGAGACCAAGAGGCAAAGGCAGGGCAGATATAAATGTCCTCTTTTCTTCCTTTGAATTTGTTCTGGCCCTTTCATTGGCCTCTCTGCACCTCTGGGCATTATTGTCCTTTTCTTTTGGCCATTGATTATTGTCTTTTTCTGTTGGTCATTGATTACCTCAGTTACCTCACGTACACATTCTTTCCCCTTTTTTGATGAGCGTTGCTGAGTGCTGATCTAACTGTTGATGTTTCTACAGCCCTCCTGGCTTCCTTACTCAGCAGCCCAGGCCGTCCTCCCAGCTCCCTGGAAGTCCCTTTCTCTGTGTCCCTTTTCATTAGTGATTTCAGTGTTTTCCCTGTGGTTTCAGTTCACAATTCACTGCATTGTGTGTTCTTTACATTCAGTGGTATGTAGGACAGTACAGGAATGACAACAGGGGTTTCATGTTTGAACTGCTTGGAAATAGGCCAGGTTTGTCATTTCAGGGAGAAGGAAAAAAGATACATATAAATTGAAATTTAGAGACATATGGATATGGGTACATCAAAAGCGAAGTTAGGATCTTCAGACATGTAAGTATTGCCAACCTAAACAACCATATTTATTTAACCCAATAGCTTTGATTGTTTTCAGTTATCCATATGGCTTATCCAGGTCCATATGCTTAAGTTTTCCAAATTATCCTTTGTTTTGACTCTGTAAGCAGGTCTTTGAGTTTTTTAAAATGTTATTAATTTTAATTACTGTTGAATCTAAAACCTTCATAAGAAAGTATGCATTCAGTCATAGCATTCAGTAGATCTGTAAGTACTATGTTTTATAACTCTTGCTGGCTGAGTAAAATACCTTATTTCTTATTGTTGAAAATAAGATAGGAATGTTTTACAATGTTACAAAGAGAATGCTGTTTCTAGTTTCTATGGGAAATTTTTAGGAGAGGCCTCCCAATAACTTTCATATCATTTGTCCTCTTTTATATCTTGTCTTACAGAACAAAGCAAAAATATTACACACTAATGCCATAGATAAGTTTAAGAATGGTTATTCCCCCGCCCCCCCATAGCAGAATTGTTTGCAGGCTTTAATAACCTTCTACTATTTTCTTGGAGAGGTAAATTATTGTTATTTTCAAAGTATAAAAAACTGTTCATATTTTCTTTCTAGTTTTAAAGAAGCAGTAGTTCTGTGTGGGGGAAAACAAATAGGAAGCATATGTAAATCTTTTTTTTTTTAAAATAGAAAGCAATCTTTTAATATTTAACAGTATTAAAGGCTCTTGTTGCAGTTTTTTTAGTTGGAAATGGTTTTGAGGTTCTACTTGTAGAAAATGATTTTTATATCATGTCTGTGACATCTGTTGTATTTCCATAAGAATGCAGCTATGAACTGCTATAGCAGAGTAGAATCCTGAGCTTTTCACAGTAATTGGAGGCATTCTTCCTCTTTCTCATTTATTCAGTTTAAGAAAAATTTGAGGCTGTGGTATGAATCTTTGTACTTTATTCTTTATTAGGCACATCTGGCGTTTAAGCTTCTGGCTTCCAGTGGAAGGAAGATTAGGTGATAACAATACTTGTATTCCTAGTTATGAGAAGTCTTGCATATCTTAGCAAAGTAGAAATTTTTTCTACTAACCTTACTTTTAGAAGTTATAAATCATAAATGTCAAACTCTCAATTGGGATAAAAAAACTTGGTAAAGATTCCATCCATTGTCTTATACAGTATTTATTCTATCTCTGCACTGATGAGACTTCCTATTCTATTATTGACCTTGGTTCTTGATCTTTTGCCTTTAAATTGGATTTCATTTATATTTTATTATGTAAGGAGCAGCCGCACCATGCTAGTATCACATTATTTCCAAGTAGAATATGTCTTATTTTTGATGAGGTTTTGCTCACCTGCTTAGAGGTGTGAGTGTCCTGCTTAAATGTTGCTTTGTGGGTAGCTACAAACTCTGACATTCTCATCAGGTCAAACTTTTGCTCTGTAGGAGAGTGCTGATTGAAGGAGATGCTTTGTGCCTAGTGGTTTTTGATCCTCCAATAATGACAGATGATCAATGGTGGGAGAAAGAATTCAGGTGAATCTTGCAAAATGCTTATAGATTCAGGTCGCTCATTTCTTTTTTCCCTCCATCAAGCTCCATCCATTTCTCTCCTCAGCTAAAAGTAAGCCTGTCCTAACTGAGGCTGCCAAATGTATCCAGCCACATAATGAGAGAAACAGAGACATACGTGGCTGAGTACTCACTGGACAGCCCCCGTGTCTGTGTGTAGGTTTCTTTTTAGGGTGGCTAGTAACTTAATTTTACTCAGATGGTCTTCAGATGGCATCTGATTCATGTGTTGTTATATAAGATTAGGTGGTTATTATACCTGATGGATTAAATTGGGTGCTGCCACTGTCCGTATTTCATTTGACCCTTCCTTTTAGCTTTGATATCATAATAAAAAGTATGCCAAAAAATTTCTATAGAAGAATCTAATCTTTATTTTTGCTGCTTAGTTTCTTCTTCCTACAACATTAGTAAACAGGTGCATTTTTTTAAAAATTGGTTGTTTTTAATTTCTTTAAAGTTTCCTTGATTTTTGCTCATTTTATCTATTACCATTGTTATTTGGAATGATTAAGATTTTATTTTTGTACCTTATTTGATGGTACTTTTAATTTTTAAAGTAGCTATTGGAAAACTTCCTAAAAAGAGAATAAACTAATAGCTGTTGTGTTAACAGTACTGAAGAAAATTAAAGAATTGGAAAAAATATTTTCCCCCATGAGTTTATTTATCTAAGCCTGTGGGTGCAGATAACCAGTATAATAAAGGAAAAATAAATTATTTTTATATGCAAAATCAGCAACAAAAACAAATGCAAAATTCCCATATCTGGATGGGTTAAGGACTATTTCCCAATTGCAGAAAAAACTGAATTTTTCCTTAACTTTATTCTGTCAAGAATGTGGGATCTTTCCTCCACAGATTTTATAAGGATGGATGCAATTATGTTGTTTTGTGATTTTGGAGGTAAGCATTACATAGTAGCAAATAAGATGAAGATTTAAATTTCATGTGATTTAAACTTACTAGTATAACACAGATCGAGATCATAAACAGGAATCAAGGTTTTAAGAGGACACATTAATGTTAAAGTGGATGCTATATTTATTTTTCTCTACAGTTTTTGCTGCCAACTCCTTTTTGCTACCTATGTAAGTTTTAAGTTTGTGGCCTCTCTTCCCCCTCACCCCATAAGCCCACCTAAGTTAACTGCTTTATACTTGTGCTTAGAGAATAGAAATACATTATTTTAATTAAATAGTATAGAAGTTTTTCATAAGGGACTACATTTAATAGAATTGTTTTAGCTATTAACTTTCAATATTGTATTAATATATTTTTTTTCAAATTGCTAACCTGTTGCCCGCTCTGTTGTTCTTGCCCTGAAATATGCTTTCCACTGGATATTTCTATATAAATCTCTTACCTGGCACATTTAAAACTCATCTTCCTTGTAAAATGAGAACTTCAGTAAACTTACCTGTTTTTTTATTCTCTAGGGCTCGTTCTTTGGAACTATTTTAGACCTGCCACCTTTAATCTTTCCTACTTTATAGGTATGATCATCTACTGTCAATTTTGTCAGTTTTTTCTTTCCAGTGTTTTCATTTTTTCCATCCTTTCTTCGTTCTCACCCCAGCTAATCCTTTTTGCATTTGAGCCTGTTGTACTGTCTTGGAGTTCTCTGAATTGTCTGTCTACTTCTGATTATTTTTCACTCACGGATGTGCTACACATTATTTTTAGATTCATTTGTTGTATGGCTTCTTATTCTCTCTGTCAGAGGTTGTGCAGATGTCAACACGGCCTTGAGAACACTGTCCAAAGTCCGTAGGCTTTAAGGGGCTTTGCAGTTTATGTTCAGCATTTCTTTTCCCTGCTCATTGTTCTGTGTGTCTTCACAGGTAGATGTCTGCCTTCCTGCAGGTGGGGGCTTTGGCTTCACTCTCCTCATATTGGTGCTTAGTAGCATCATGTGTGTTGTAGACCATGAGAAATTGTGTTGAGGAAGAGAAGCTTTTTTTTTTTTTTTTTGGAGACAGAGCCTCAAGCTGTCACCCTGGATAGAGTGCTGTGACATCACAGCTCACAGCAACCTCCACCTCCTGGGCTTAAGCAATTCTCTTGCCTTAGCCTCACAAGCAGCTGGGACTACAGGTGCCCACCACAATGCCTGGTTATTTTTTAGTTGTAGTTGTCGTTGTTTGGCAGGCCCGGGGTGGATTCGAACC